>JALPQI010011782.1:0-36725 GCA_025490895.1 Thaumatotibia leucotreta
CCAGAATGACATGATACTTGAAGAGGTGTCAGTTAGCGAACTTAATCGTTTGGTAAAAAAATTAAAAGCTAAGACATCAAGTGGTTATGATGAAGTTCCATTAACTGTCATTAAAGAGAATATTGACATACTTGCTGAACCATTGACGTATTTTTTCAATGAATGTCTGAGGACTGGTACATTTCCTGACCAGTTCAAACTAGCAAAGGTTCTGCCCATTTATAAAAAGGGATCAAAAGTGGACCCAACCAATTACAGGCCAATATCTCTTCTTCCAACGCTGTCGAAGCTCCTCGAGAGACTCATGAAAGATAGACTTTTAAAACACTTCCATTTAAATAAAAATTTGAGTGAACGGCAGTACGGTTACCAAAAAAGCAAAGGTACTAGCGATGCTATAACCACACTTATCGAGGACATAGCGCTCCAATTAAATAGGAAAATTAAAGTAGCAGGTCTGTTTTTAGACCTAAGTTCCGCCTTTGATATGGTTGACCACGGGCTCCTCCTTGCAAAGTTGGAGCACTATGGCGTAAGAGGGACAATGTTTAAGCTTTTTCAGTCGTACCTTGCAAACAGAAGACAGTTCGTCGAAATTAAATGGACACAAGAGTGTAGTGAAACTGTACATCGATCAAAAATCGTCAAGTTGCGGCGTGCAGTTACACAAGGATCTGTCCTTGGTCCAATTTTCTTTTTGATTTTTATCGACGATCTGATTGATATCTTTTGTTACAGCATCGGTTCCAGGGACGCGACTTGTTGTGTTTGCTGATGATACTAATGCCATAGTATCGGTGGAAACGATTGTTGAGCTAAATGCTAGAGTCAATTTTGCCTTTGAAAGTCTAAGCCACTGGTTCAGCACCAACAATCTAAAGCTAAACTGCTCCAAGACCAATGTCCTACTGTTTAAGACTACTTCGAGAAACAAAGAGAGGCTTCAAATTGAGTCCAATGGTGTAGCAATTCAACAGGTTGATTCTGTTAAATTTCTCGGCGTCTGGATTGATGCATATTTGAATTGGAAAGATGAACTGTCTTCACTTGTAAAATCAATTAGCTCGGCCTGTTATGCAATTAGAAGCCTCAGAGAAGAAGTGGGGATACCTCAATTGAAAATGGTTTACTTTGCATTAGTGGAATCCAAGATACGATACAGTATAAAATTCTGGGGCAATAGTTACTGTTACAATATTCGATCCGCCTTTGTAGCCCAAAAGAGAGCCATAAGAACAATGGTTAGAATTCCTCAGACAACATCGTGCAGGACTTACTTTACTGAGTTAGGTATTCTCACAGTGCCCAGTTTATATGTTCTAGTAATTCTCAGTGATTTAATAAAGCATTTAAATTATATTGAAAGCTTAGAAGAGCGGGAGGAGCGTCTGGCAACTAGAAGAAAGGACCTACCACAGAAAATACGTAGCAAACTGAAAGTCGTCAGGCACTCTTCTGGTTTTCAGGCAATTGCTCTCTTTAACAGGCTACCGTCCGAGTTAAAGGAGATAATGAACTTAGGTGCATTTCAGGATAGGTTGAAGTCCTTATTGCTGAAGAAGTGTTTCTATAGCGTTGATGAGTTTTTCCATGATGGTAAAGATCAATAGTTAGGTATAGGTTAGGTAATTTACTTGTGTATTATTGTTTTGATATGGTGTAAATTCGTGTAATAGTGTATCAAATATATAATTATACAAATTTCTTTGACATATTAAAATATTATTGTAATTGTATTAATTAATTAGTTAATAATATGCTTCATAATTGTAATTTATAAAAAAGTATGTAGGTATGTAATGTTCAGATACAATGTACATTGTTAATTGAATAAATAACTATGAACTATGAACTATTCTGACTTATTCGCATACGTGGAATACGATTTTCGGGTCCATTCTGATATCCAAGATGGCGGGATTTTTTTTTGCAATTTGCATTATTATATTCGTTTCTGACTAATTCGCATACGTAGAATACGATTTTCGGGTCAATTCTGAGATCCAAGATGGCGGCAACTTTTTTTGCAATTTTCATCACTATACTCGTTTCTGACTAAGTCGCATAAGTGGAATACGATTTTCGGGTCCATTCTGAGATCCAAGATGGCGGTAACTTTTTTGCAATTTTCATCATCATCCTCGTTTCTGACTAATTCGCATAAGTGGAATACGATTTTCGGGTCCATTCTGAGATCTAAGATGGCGGAAACTTTTTTTGTAATTTTCATCATTATACTCGTTGTTGACTAATTCGCATACGTGGAATACGATTTTCGGGTCCATTCTAAGATCCAAGATGGCGGGGACTTTTTTATGTTATTTTTATCATCATACTCGTTTCTGACTAATTCGCATACGTGGAATACGAATTTCAGGTCCATTCTAAGATCCAAGTTGGCGGCTATTTTTGTTTTGCACTTTTCATCTTTATACTCGGTTCTGACTATATTACTCTTTGTTTGTATATCAATATTGTACAATACAAAATTCTCTACAACTTCGGCATAAAAAATTTTTTTATTCGTTTAACCGTTTTCGAGATAGACGGCGGAGAGCGCGCGGTAATATCATCACTTCAGGTCAACCGGTGCCTCCGGTCGAAAACGCGCCATATATAGTTGAATAACTATCGATAAATCAACCATTTTTACTAAACTATTCTTTTATATTTTGTCTTTTTCTTCATGCCTTAAATCTCTATTTATTAAATTTTACTGATAACCGTTACCTAAAATTGAAAGATAATTAAGGGAAAAACGTTTACGCTAATAACATTTTAAATAGAATAATAAATTGTGCCGCAATGGACCAAAATTATATATATTTTAGGCGAGGGCGTTCATTGAAGCCCGAATGAAGAGATGAGTTCCACAATAAAATCCCGAACGTAGTAAGAAATTCTAAAGTGGAATCCTGAGCGAAATGAGAGATTCAAGCGTTAACGTCCAAGACAAAAAGTGAGTCCCGAACAAGCGAAAGATTTTATAATTTTGAAAAGGTCCAGTGAGGGTAGCATTCGAAACAACAACTTAAAAATTGTGCTCGTCAAATAATTAATAAATATCGTGCTAAAGTGCAGTTTAAAGTTTAAAATATTGACATTTGTTTGGCCAAAGACAGTATCAATCGAGTCCTTTGTAAATTATTGAAGTTACTTGCGAATTTACGGGACAATTTGTGAAATTTGTGAGTGATTTAGTAGGAGCTAAATGCTTGACAAGCGGAACGTCGTAAGCGACGTGTTTTTCATGGCGCTTGCGTCCTTTACTTTGGAATGCAAATTGTGACTATCGTGAGTTTGTTTGTTGAGTCGCTGCGCCGAAATAGTTTTTAAATGAGCAAGCAACAAGTGTTGGATTAAAGTGTAACAATACAATAACTACAACTACACAATATATAGTGCCCTGTGTGTGAGTGTGTTGCTACTTCAATTATTTCTCCTTTTATTGATGCCAGAAGGTCCATACAACGTCTCATCTGCTATCAGCAATCAATGCATCCAACTATCCATTTCTCATCGCGCTCGCATATAGCGTAGTAGGTACTCGCAGCTGGAACCAGACATGGGCTCGCCGCAGCGCGATGGCATAAGCGGTAGCGGAAACACATCTCACCATTCATTCCCAGACTTGTATTCACTGTCGCGGGAGGATAACTTTGTCAGTACAAGAAAGAGAAAGGATCGTGATCCTGACTTTGATATAAGCGTACAACTGAGCTCGTTTCGCAATGAAATGATGGATTTCATGAATAAATTTGCCAACACCCAAAAATCTGAAACTTCTCGAATAAACAGCAGCTGTGCTGAAATTAAAAATGAATTAGCCGACCTGAAGCTTGCAACAGGGAATCTGGACACAAAATTTGAAATAATTGAACATGAAATGATGACCATAAAATCTCAAAACTCTGAAACGCGAAATAAAATACAAAAGTTAGAAAATGAACTCGATTTATTAAGAAATAGTGAAAACCCTACGCAGCCGGAGGTAAGCCATCTACAACACGTTATCAACCCGCTTGTCGCTTCTCGCGAGGACATCATCCTTGAGTCGTATGATCGAGTTAAACGCATGCACAACATTTTTTATTAGTGGGAATACCAGAAATTAACAACAAAGACACGACCGCTAGGCAAGAGCATGATATGAATGAAGCATTAAAAGTTCTTCAGACCATACATAATACATGCCCATCACCGAGCAAAGTATTGAGATTAGGCAAATATAACTCTTCAAAAAATCGACCTTTAAAAATATTCTTTGCATCGGCAGATACTGCAAAATATTAATTACGTAACAAATCGAGGCTGAACAATAGTTTTCGCCTATACAGTGACCAAACGCCTGCCCAGAAAAAACATTTAAATGACCTAAGAGAGGAATTGGCCCGTCGTAAAGCCAATGGAGAACTGAATTGAACCATTAAATATATAAGAGGAACGCCGAAAATAACTGAAAACACTCCAAAAAACTTAAAAAATTAGAACTGGCGGAAACTATCATCTACGAGTCGGCACATTACATAACGAATACTTATCAGGATTTATTTAAAAGCAAATCGTCGCTTAAATTTTTCTATGCTAATATTAGAAGCATACGCGCACCTGGAAAATTTGATGAATTAAAGTGCATTCTTACCTCAATAAATTCACCAGTCCACCTTATCATCTTAACGGAAACATGGATCGAGTCCGAAGCGGAAGCTATTTTTTATCAACTACCGAACTATTCACATATATATAATATAAGAACCGATAAGCGTGGTGGCGGAGTATCAATCTATGTTCACAGCAGCCAGAAATATGACGTCACAGAAGAACTATACAATCTTGGAATGCACTACGTTTGGATATATTTACCGAAATTCGCCTTACACGTAGGAGCTATCTATAAACCGGATAAAAGAAACTCATCTACGTTTTTGGATACCTACTTGCTACAATTGGAACAAAGAAAACGAGGAATTGTTTTCGGTGACTTTAATATAGACTTGCTTTCAAATGACAATGATACTAGAATGTACTTGAGCACATTAGAAGAATCAGGGTATGACGTCATGAACCTAATTGATACTGATCACTGTACTCGTGAAGCAACCACAAGCAAAACTATCTTAGATCACGTCTTTACCAGTGTAAACACAAATCTATATAATTTTACCCTAATAGATGCCCCTCTATCAGATCACAAGCAGATTGCAGTCGCAATATTAAACCAAAGACACAATCAAAAACGGATAATACCCTACACATCTGTTGACTTCCCGGAATTATACAAAAGCGTTGAAGCAACCAATTTAGATTCTGTTGATCTCACCTATTTATGTCTAGAAAACATAATTAAATCTAATATAATGAAAAATACAGTGTGCAAGTCAAAAATTCAGAATGCACCAAAAGAAGATTGGATAAACTTTATAATAGACAAAATTAATAAAAGGAATGTGCTGTGGGCTCAACAAAAGAATAATAGCAGCTTGAAGAATGAATTTAAAACTGTAAGAAATAATTTGCAAATACTGATAAAGAATACGAAAGAAAACTTTTATTCTGAAGCGTTTACAAGATGCCAAAGTAGCCTGAAAAAAATGTGGAACTTGATTAATACACTTGTTGCAAATAAGGTCAAAGACATCTGCGCTCCCCCAAAACTTATATTAAACTCTGTTCTTATTGAAGATGGTAATCAAGTTTGTAATATATTTAATGAGTTCTTCGTAACAGTCGGCTCTCTCCTATCGAACAAAATACCAAAGTCTGCACAAAATAATAAAATCTACGTATTGCCATATATAAATAACACTCCCAATATAACACTAAATGAACTAAACCCTTGCACAGAAGATGAAGTCACTTCTGTAATAAATAACTTGAAACAGGACACTAGTAAAGGATTAGATGAAATAAGTACCAAATCGATAAAATGTATTAAACATCTGATATCTAAGAAGCTTGCATACTGTATAAACTTATGTTTTACATCAAGTAATTTTCCCGACAGCCTCAAGGTGGCAAAAGTGACACCTATCTTTAAAACAGACTCACGAACCGATCTTGGGAATTATCGACCGATCTCCGTCCTACCCGTGATGTCCAAAATTTTCGAAAGAATTATTTACAACCGATTAAATGAGCATTTACGAAAAATTAACTTTATAACTCAAAACCAATACGGCTTGCGAAAACATTCCAATACATTATCCGCGACAGTCGATCTCATTACTAAAATCAAAACCAGTATTGATCAAAAAAAATTTTGTTTAGGTATATTCATAGACATAAAAAAAGCGTTTGATACTGTTAGCCACGAACTGCTCCTACAAAAGCTTGAAAACCTAGGCGTCGCTGGATCAGCATATGATATATTAAAATCTTATTTGAGCAATCGTTTCCAGTCTGTAAAGATCGGCGAACACACTAGTGACCTTTTAGAAACCAAATGCGGAATTCCCCAAGGGTCCATATTGGGCCCACTTCTATTTTTGATATATGTCAGTATAGGACTCAGCGGCGACACAACCTTATACGCGTATGACACATGCATTTTTTATTTTGGTGTGGATCTCGTACAACTCATACATAACGCACAATTAGACTTGAATAAATTTCATTCCTGGTGCCAAAATAACTTATTAACTATAAATACCAATAAGACATCGTATATGATCTTTGCCGCAAAGAATAAAACTATCCCCCAGATTCCAATTCTAACAATTAATAATGAAGTAATTCATCGTTCCCACCAAGAAAAGTACCTTGGTCTCCACTCTCCACTTAGATGACAAATTATACTGGAAGGGACACATTCAACATGTAAGATCCAAAATAACCGCCTTGACCGGTGCGCTCCACAAAATAGCTGGATGTGTCCCACATAAAGTAAGAATGACTGTATACAACTCTCTAGTAAAATCGCATTTACAATATCTTATCGAAGTGTGGGGTTGCACTGCCAAAACAAACTTACTAAATTTACAAAGATCACAAAATAAATTAATTAAATGTCTGTTTAGATATAACTATCTTATGAATACGGAAACACTGTACAAAAAAACTAAACTATTCAATATAAAGCAACTGTACACTTATAATACTTGTAATCTAATTAAAAAAATCCTTACGAATAAGATACATACAAACATTACATTTACAAAAAGAAATTTCAGACATAGCTTAAGAAATACAGACAAAATTAAGCTTTTCAAACACAGAACTGAATACGGTAAACGGAATATCTTGTCCGAGGGAGCACAGTTGTACAATAACCTACCTAGTGAACTGAAAAAGTGCCAAATAATAAAAACATTTAAAACCAAATTACGACAATTTATTAGTGGTAATATATACTAAATGTTATCAAAAAGCTGGATGTAACTATTTATAAGATTTTGCTTTAGTTTAAGCTCATTGTAAGTGAATTTTTGTTCTTAATAAGTAATAAAGATCTTTTAACACAATAGCGCAGTGAGGGACTCAAAGATACGAGATGCAAATGTGAACGCTTTCTCAATTCTCTTTAGCTTGTGGCCAATGTAATAGGCAAGCTTGTCTCAATGCTCTACCATATCAGAGCGACATTAACGAAGATGGAACCGTTGAAGATGAATTTGTAATTGATTTGTTTTTTTTATAATTGTGTTCATTATTCATGTTAATTTGATTAAAATTCAAACATAATTTTTACATTTTCATTAACATTTTCTTCAATTACATGGGCAAGGTAAGTGTTGTTTAAAATTCGCCCGACCCTAGAGAGTCCCCGGGGCAAGGTAGAGCAGCGCGCGCAGCGCGCTGCTTTATGTCGGGCTTTGCCCGACCTTAGTGAATCTTCGGGGCAAGGTAGAGCAGCGCCCGCAGCGTGTTGCTTTATGTCGGGCTTCGCCCGACCCTAGGGAATCTACGAGGCAAGGTAGAGCAGCGCGCGCAGCGTGCTGCTTTATGTCGGGCTTCGCCCGACCCTAGGGAATCTACGGGGCAAGGTAGAGCAGCGCGCACAGCGTGCTGCTTTATGTCGGGCTTCGCCCGACCCTAGGGAATCTACGGGGCAAGGTAGAGCAGCGCGCGCAGCACGCTGCTTTAAGTCGGGCTACGCTCTACCCTAGACTTAACATTTCTTCAATTACATGGGCAAGGTAAGTGTTGTTTAAAATTCGCCCGACCCTAGAGAGTCCCCGGGGCAAGGTAGAGCAGCGCGCGCAGCGCGCTGCTTTATGTCGGGCTTTGCCCGACCTTAGTGAATCTTCGGGGCAAGGTAGAGCAGCGCCCGCAGCGTGTTGCTTTATGTCGGGCTTCGCCCGACCCTAGGGAATCTACGGGGCAAGGTAGAGCAGCGCGCGCAGCGTGCTGCTTTATGTCGGGCTTCTCCCGACCCTAGGGAATCTACGGGGCAAGGTAGAGCAGCGCGCGCAGCGTGCTGCTTTATGTCGGGCTTCGCCCGACCCTAGGGAATCTACGGGGCAAGGTAGAGCAGCGCGCGCAGCACGCTGCTTTAAGTCGGGCTACGCTCTACCCTAGACTTAACATTTCTTCAATTACATGGGCAAGGTAAGTGTTGTTTAAAATTCGCCCGACCCTAGAGAGTCCCCGGGGCAAGGTAGAGCAGCGCGCGCAGCGTGCTGCTTTATGTCGGGCTTCGCCCGACCCTAGGGAATCTACGGGGCAAGGTAGAGCAGCGCGCCCAGCGCGCTGCTTTATGTCGTGCTTCGCCCGACCCTAGGAAGTCCTCGAGTCGGAGAGAGTCGAGTACCTTGCTGCTCTAGCGCGCATTGGTAGCGTTGGTGGCTAGCGGCCCGCGACCGCAACCAGGGTCCTCCTCCCGACCAACCTCCCTATAAAAGCCTCAGGGGTATATATACCTGATCAGGAAAATGTTGATAGCGCGATGCAGAACGTTCGAAATTTAAAAAATGCTTCGCTTGAACTTTTTTGTCGTGACGACATTTTTTTCTCGTTTCTGACTAATTCGCATACGTGGAATACGATTTTAGGGTCCGTTCTAATATCCAAGAACTATTGTCCATCAAATTATAAATGGCGGAAACTTTTTTTGCAATTTTCATCATTATACTCGGTTCTGACTAATTCGTATACATGAAATACGATTTTGGGGTCTATTCTGAGATCCAAGATGGCGGAAACTATTTTTTCAATTTTCATCATAGTACTCGTCGTTGACTAATTCGCATACGTGGAATACGATTTTCAGGTCCATTCTAAGATCCAAGATGGCGAAAACTTTTTTATGTAATTTTCATCATTATACTCGTTCCTGACTAATTCGCATACGTGTAATACGATTTTCGGGTCCATTATGTGATCCAAGATGGCGGCATTTTTTTTGTGTAATTATCATCATTATACTCGTTTCTGACTAATTCGCAAACGTGGAATACGATTTTAGGGTCCGTTCTAATATCCAAGATGGCGGAGACTTTTTTTGCAATTTTCATCATTATACTCGGTTCTGACTAATTCGTATACATGGAATACGATTTTGGGGTCTATTCTGAGATCCAAGATGGCGGAAACTATTTTTTCAATTTTCATCATTATACTCGTCGTTGACTAATTCGCATACGTGGAATACGATTTTCAGGTCCATTCTAAGATCCAAGATGGCGGAAACTTTTTTTGTAACTTTCATCCTTATATTCGTTTCTGGCTAATTTGCATACGTGGAATACGATTTTCGGGTCAATTCTGAGATCTAAGATGGCGAAAACTTTTTCTTCCAAGTTTCATCATTATAATATTCATTTCTGGCACATTCGCATACGAGGAATACGATTTTCGGGTCCATCCTAATATCCAAGATGGCGGAAACTTTTTTTGCAATTTTCATAATTATATTCGTTTCTGGCTAATTCGCATACGTGGAATACGAATTTTAGGTCTATTCTATGATCTTAGATGGTGGGAACTTTTTTTTGGAATTTTCATCATCATACTCGTTTCTGACTAATTCACATACGTGAAATACGATTTTCGAGTCCATTCTAAGAACAAGATGGCGGAAACTTTTTAGTAATTTTCATCATTATACTCGTTCCTGACTAATTCGCATACGTGGAATACGATTTTAGGGTCCATTCTGAGATCCAAGATGGCGGGGACTTTTTTTGTAATTTTTATCATCATGCTCGTTTCGGACTAATTCGCATACGTGGAATACGATTTTCGGGTCCATTCTGAGATCCAAGATGGCGGAAACTTTTTTTGTAATTTTCATCATTATAGTTGTTCCTGACAAATTCGCATATATGGAATACGATTTTCGGGTCCATTCTGTGATCCAAGATGGCGGCAACTTACTTTTGCAATTTGCATTATTATCAAGGATCGGACAAACGCCCGTCATTATGAAAAAATTACCCTGTTCCGTACAGTAGAGAGTTCCTTATCTTATGATGTTAACATATTTTATATCATAAGATTTTTTTTAGTAACACTATCACAAAGTATCTATTTAGGAGATCCCTGTTGATTTTTATTGTATAATTTATAGTTAATAAAGTATGCTTTATTTGTTGTACAAAAATTAACTTACCCTGTAAATAAAAGTAACTGATTTGACTACTTTATTAAAGGAACGAATGAGGGTGATTGGTTGAGTGAAGGTTTCTTCTAATTCATTCTTTGACTATATCAGGTAGTCACTCGTTCACCAATTCTCATTCTGATCCAGGCTGTTCTCTAGGATAGACGTATTCTAGCTTCCCAGTATACAAATAAAATTAAAATAAATAATTAAAACAATTTAATCAAATTCAGTATTTAAATTAAAATCAATCCTGGCATATTACCCTACCTTTTCAAAAGGTTATGGGCCCAGGCCACGTGTTTTAAAAAGTAACGTCATATTATAAATTAATTTCATCAACTACTAAAACATTAAAAAAAATATATATAAAAGTATAAATCTTAGAAAACGTGCTTGCGATGGATAACCTTAAAACAAAGCGGAATATAAAACCTTTCGACGGCGAAAAGTATAGTGTGTGGAAATTTAGAGTTCGCGCACTATTAAGTGAAATGGACGTTTTGAACGTTGTGGACGAAAATCACCTGATACCTACAAGTGATTGGAGTAAAAATAACCGCATTGCAAAAAGCATTATTGTCGAATATCTTGCTGATTCTTATCTCGGTTTCGCACGTGACGAGTCTTCCGCCAGAGAAATATTTCAAAAGTTAGACGCCCTTTATGAGCGCAAAAGTATTGCAACTCAACTAGCTCTGAGAAAAAAGCTGTTAGTTTTGAAATTACAAGGTGATATCAGTTTAGTCCGACATTTTGCCATCTTCGACGATTTGATCACAGAACTACTCTCGGCTGGAGCTAAATTGGAGGAGACCGATAAGGTAGCCCACTTGTTATTAACACTACCTTCAACCTACGACGGCATAATCACTGCAATTGAGACGTTATCTGAAGACAGCCTATCTTTGGCTTTCGTTAAAACAAGGTTATTAGACCATGAGGTTAAATTGAAAAACGACAGTGCAGATACAAGCTCTAAAGTTCATCACGTCGAGCATAAACCCCACAGTTCAAATAAGAAACGAGCCGATAAACCCAAACCGTCAAATCACTATAATAATACTAATCGCAGACATTTCAAGAACAAAACCTGGAAAAATACCCACATTTTAAAATGTCACCATTGTGGACGAAAAGGTCATGCAAAGAGGGATTGCTATTATTTTAAACAAATGATTCAAGAAAAACAAAACGAAACAAATAGGACACGGACAGTTCAACAAGTCGAATTGAATCAAGAGAAGCCTGACGATTTTGCTGGTTTCGCCTTTATGACGGGCGACTATCAATATGATGTTCAAGATGGTGTTCAAGACGACAACGTGAGATTTGTTCTGGACTCGGGAGCATCGGACCACATTATTAACAGGTCGGATCTGTTTTATAATTACACAATTCTCAATCCACCTATAAAAGTATCAGTTGCTAAGCACGGTGCATTTATTTTAGCTACACGAAGGGGAACAATGAAGGTGACGAGCGACATGGGCGTGCAAGGATTTCTGGAAGGTGTGCTGTTCTGCCCAGATGCTCCTTACAACCTGCTGTCGGTGCGGAAGATGCAGCGTGCTAGCTACACCATAATTTTCGACCAAGAAGGATCCCAAGTATGCAAAAACGGCAAAACCGTTATGAGGGGTAAGTCTCTGAATAACTTAATTGCTGTAGATTTTGCAGTATCAATAAATATGGCAATTCCTGATCCCCGTCCATACCAAGCTTATAACACAGACTATACTCTTTGGCATCAGCGTTTGGGCCATATCAGTAAAAATAAATTTATTGAATTGAAAAGTAAAAATATGATTGAAGACGCTAATCAAATTCAGTGTGTTGAGCCAAATGATAGTCTGTGCGAAGCTTGTATAAACGTAAAACAAGCAAGATTACCGTTTAATCAGGTTAAAAATAAAGAACACATTACTCGACCTTTATTTATTGTTCATTCCGATGTTTGTGGCCCAATCACTCCTTCCACGGTAGACAATAAAAATTATTTTGTCCTTTTTGTTGACCAATATACTCATTACTGTGTTGTATATTTGATTACGCACAAATCAGAGGTATTCAATGCATTTAAAGATTACGTTAATAAATGTGAAGCAAAGTTCAATTTGAAAATAGTAAATTTATACTGCGATAATGGGGGCGAATATTTATCCGGCGAGATGAAAAATTACTGTGTCGATAAAGGCATAACTTATCATCTGACGGTTCCGAGAACTCCGCAGCAAAACGGTGTATCGGAACGAATGGTACGAACTATTACTGAAAAAGCGCGATCCATGCTTAGTGGTGCCAAATTAAATAAAATATTTTGGGGTGAAGCCGTTTTAACGGCAGTTCGATTAATTAATATAACGCCTTCAAGAGCCCTTGTTCAATCAAAAACACCGTATGAATTGTGGCATGATAAGAAACCACAATTTAAATATTTCAAGGTTTTTGGCGCCACAGTTTTCGTACATAATAAAACCAGTAAATCTAAATTTGACGATAAATCTTGGAAGGGAATACTGGTCGGTTATGAACCAAACGGAT
Organism: Thaumatotibia leucotreta; assembly: GCA_025490895.1. Taxonomy (NCBI): domain Eukaryota; kingdom Metazoa; phylum Arthropoda; class Insecta; order Lepidoptera; family Tortricidae; genus Thaumatotibia; species Thaumatotibia leucotreta. The sequence goes on from JALPQI010011782.1 coordinate 13,085, forward strand.
ATAAAGTTTGGGACCCTAAAAACGCTAAATTTGTCACTGTTAGGGACGTTATTTTTGACGAAATAAATTTTCTAACATCTAGGCCTGAAGTGTTGCCTGAAAATATCGAAAATTGCAATGAAAAACCTGATAATAACAACATATCAGAATCAGTGTTATCTAAGTCTCGGTGCAGTGACAAATCAAAATCAGATGCATTAAAATCTGATGATCTTGGCCCCCCTATTAAAAATCGCAGATTAAATGAAACTATTATTGAACCAATATCTGATAATACCTCTGACAATTGTGCGCAAGTAAATAAAAATCAAACTGAAAACACAGATGACGTGAGAAGGAGTAATAGGCTTAAAAATCGGCCGCCTATTAATTACTATGAAACTGATGATGAGTGCATATTGAGTGCGCAATCAATATTAGATGATGTACCTAATAGTTATGAAGATATTAAAGTACGAGCGGATAAATGCAAATGGCAAGTTGCCATAGAAGAGGAGTTAAAATCTCTTTCTGAAAATAACACGTGGTCTTTGGTACCAAGACCACCAAATAAAAATATTGTTGATAATAAATGGGTTTTCTCTATCAAGTATGATGCATTCGGCAACCCCCAAAGATATAAAGCTCGCCTCGTTGCTAGAGGATTCAGTCAGGAATACCTTGTCGATTTTAATGAAACCTTTGCACCCGTTGCTAGGATTGCTAGTTTTCGTTTCATTATTAGCCTTGCAAACCAATTTAAATTGCATGTCCACCATATGGACGTTAAAACTGCCTTCTTACATGGTAAATTAGAAGAAGACATTTTTATGGAAGTGCCCAAAGGAATAAATTGCAATAAAAATTATGTATGTAAATTAAATAAGGCATTGTACGGGCTTAAACAGGCTGCTAGATGCTGGTTTCAAGTTTTCGAGCAAGCACTTATTGAAAAAGGATTTAAAAGTTCATCGGTTGACAGATGTATATACATTCTTGATAGAGGAAACTTCCATAAAAATATTTATGTAGTTTTATACGTAGACGATTTGGTTCTTTCATGTGGTGAAATTCAAACAATGAATAACTTTAAAATGTATTTAATGAGTAAATTTCAAATGAAAGACTTACAGGATATAAAATTATTTCTTGGTATAAGAATTGATAGGTCTGACAATGAAATCACATTAAATCAAAGTGCATATATTGAAAAAGTATTGCGTAAATTTAAAATGCACGATTGTAATCCCATTAGTACGCCATTAGAAGTAAAATTAAATTATGAAGCATTGAACTCCGAAGAAAAGTATGATGCCCCTTGCAGAAGTGTCATAGGTTGCTTAATGTACATAATGTTATGTACACGCCCAGATTTAAGTACTAGCGTTAATATCTTAAGTAGATATACTAATAAAAATAATAAAGAATTATGGCAATGCTTAAAAAGGGTGATGCGATATTTGAAAGGCACAATAGATTTAAAATTAACTTACAAACGATGTGATTTTGATAATATTCTATGTGGTTATGTCGATTCCGACTGGGGTGGCCATGATTCCAGTGATAGGAAAAGTACCACAGGTTATTTATTTAAGCTGTTTGATAAATGTACAATCACCTGGAGTACAAAGAGGCAAATGTCAGTTGCAGCTTCATCAACTGAAGCCGAATACATGGCGTTATTTGAGGCTGTCCGTGAAGCCTTATGGTTAAAGTCTCTTTCGTCAAGCATTAACCTAAATATCACACAACCGATTGTTATTTATGAAGATAACAACGGATGTATAAGCATTGCCAACAACCCTACAAACCACAAGAGATCGAAACACATCGATATTAAGTATCATTTTTCGAGAGAGCAAATTGAGAAAAATGTAATTAAACTATCTTATCTTTCCACAGGTAAACAGATAGCTGACACATTGACAAAACAGTTGCCTACAGCTGCCTTTCAGACAATGCGGTCCGAAATGGGTTTAATGTGATGTAATTGCAATGTATAAAATATTAATAATAATTTAGAAATTATTAAGCGTATGCATGATTAATGTTTTTTTGCAATTTTTATTTTTCTTTTTTTTGTAATGACTTGATTAGGTTTTCCTGGTTTCCCTAATCCATGCAACAAATGTTGAGTCAGTCATTCTCCCAGGCAATACTCGGAAGTTAAATACGATCTATTCAATATATTGTAAATCATAGTTAATTTTTGAGGCGGCGTGTTGATTTTTATTGTATAATTTATAGTTAATAAAGTATGCTTTATTTGTTGTACAAAAATTAACTTACCCTGTAAATAAAAGTAACTGATTTGACTACTTTATTAAAGGAACGAATGAGGGTGATTGGTTGAGTGAAGGTTTCTTCTAATTCATTCTTTGACTATATCAGGTAGTCACTCGTTCACCCATTCTCATTCTGATCCAGGCTGTTCTCTAGGATAGACGTATTCTAGCTTCCCAGTATACAAATAAAATTAAAATAAATAATTAAAACAATTTAATCAAATTCAGTATTTAAATTAAAATCAATCCTGGCATATTACCCTACCTTTTCAAAAATCCCAACTCCTTCTTACTTGTACGTACCATGATTGTGAATTAGTGATAAATAAACGATTTAGAATTTTTTATATTGAATTTTGATCTCATGAGTGTTTAATATCTTCTTCGGTTACCGCGATAGTTATTCATGAAATAAAACTATTTAAACCATAGATATACAATAATAGCGGGATACACAGTCCGCCGGGAAAAGTGGCACAAAAATTAAGCTGCAAAGTATGACAGTGCGGCTAGTTGCCTGCTTAGTCGTCTTTGGGCCGCGAGTAGTGACTGTCAACAATATGACAAAATGTGCCGTGAAGAACTGCAAAAACAACAATGCGAAAGTCAGGAAAAAAGATAGCATTTACTACTATCGGTAAATTTTATGCATAATATAAGAAAATTTACGAGTATTCCTCGTATTTTCATGGTTTTAGTTAATTTAATTTTGTTAGTATAAAATGACCTGTCATGGAACAAAAATGCCAGGAGTCAGTATTAGGTCAATAATATTTTTATTTTATGGTACCGAAAACGTAAATTTTAATTACAAAAGCAATTTATAGTATCGTCTGACGATTTATAAATGCACCTACGACAAATAATTTTAATTTGTATTGATTACTAAAATTGTATAAGCAGCGAATTTATAGTATCAGGTATTTTAATTTAAGATTCCCACATAATCTTCAGCGACGGTTACTATCGACCAATATTATAGCTCGAGATCGACGTGACGCACTCTATAAGCCTAATCACGCGAGTGTCGTATGCTCATTTTCCGGTATCTGAAATATATACCACCAGCAAAGGAGTGCATCAAATTGTAGCTACCTACTGCTAAACCTGTCTTTAACGTAAGTTAATTCGTCAAGCTAAGTTTCACATTATTTTCTCTAAAATGGTCGTATGGCCAGCATTTATTTAGTTAAGAAAACTACGCGTTTTTGTTGCATAGATAATAATCTTTTCCCCTCACTAGCTCGTAAACTGCTCGTTTATCCTTTAATACGAACGTGTAAAAACGCATATTATTCACTTGTGTGGCAAAGTAATGACCTTGGTTTTGGAATAACAAAACGTATAATGCTCATGGAAATTGTTCCATATTAATGATAATTAAACAATTTGTTTGAGAATTTAGTGTAAAATACAAACCTGTATATAATATGATGATTTTAACATATAAATCCTAAAATTCCATAAGTAACAATTGTTTTAGTGAATGATGATAAGATGACTAGATGCAATCACAAAACGCAGAAAATGTCAACGTCAACATTGTCAAAGAATATTATAGGTTATAATCTTTATTTACCGACTCGAAGACGCATAAAAATAGTGAACTAAACAACTTTCAGGGTGTTTTGTTATAATTTTATAAAAATAATGAATGAGAATGATTTAATAATGCATTGGCGTTGGTGTGCAACTACAGGAATGTGTTAAAATCGTGCTGCGTTTACTTTTTCGTGCTAAGTTTACAGCGACAAAATCTTGCATTAAATACATGATGCATTTGGAAAATTATTATCACTAACCCGATGATGATTGTAATGTGAACAAATAATTACCTTTTTTGAGTTTCCTCGCTATAGTGAGGGGAAAAGTTTTGTGTTACACACGAGTGCAAATGTATTTTACTTCTCGTATGTTAAAACACTCGCTGAGCTCAGGATTCTATTTTAGAACCACTCGCTTCGCTCGTGGTTCAACTATAGAATCCTTTCTCTTGCTCGTGTTTCAATTTCATACTCGCGGGTAAAATACAACTTTGCACCCTTGTATAACAAATAACTATTATCCTCAGACCAATTATAATGCAGGTTATTATTATTGTGTCAATGTCAAAAATCAGTTTAACAGTAGAAAAATATTATTATCCAAGTTCTCAGGTCCTAATTGACCTGGTTTCACTATAGCTACTACAATGTAATACTAGCATAAGTAGCATACCGATGTAAATAAAACTACTTAGAAGCTAATAATGACAAATATTATTCTGTAAATAAACGTATTTATTTTGATATTTTCTACTTCCTGATTCACATACGTCGTCTGTCACAATTATTTAAATTACCAATAAAGCTACTCTCATCATTCTCTGTTCATTTTAGATGTCAACCGTCAGGAGCTGACAGAAAACGTCTAATCATAATGAAAATAGAGTCATAGGTTTGAAAAGTTTTTACTTAAATAAGACTTGATGTGCAGATTTGACACCTAATATTTACGGCATTAAGCACAAGTTTCTACGAACTTTGTATCCTAAAGTAAATAAGCAGTAAGCGATATTATCGTCAATCGGACAAAATCAGCTTATGTCATATTGGGCCATGTTTTTTGATATTCTTGTTCCGCACAGGGTGTCTACCTATTTAAACGTCATTGATTTAAACGCATTATATCGCGTATATTAATTACGGCTGTAACGACGTTCCGAAAAATCATAGCGTGTACAAGCTTCTAAGAAAGAGTTGGGATCTCCTAAATAAATACTTTGTGTTAGTGTTATCAAAAAATATCATAAATAAACACCTTAAATTAAGAAAAATATGTTAACATCATAAGATAAGGAAGTCTCTACCATACGGAACAGGGTTATGTTTTCAAAATGACGGGCGTTTTTCCGATCCTTGATTATTATACTCGTTTCTGACTAATTCGCATACGTGGATTACGATTTTCGGGTCCATTCTGAGATCCAAGATGGCGGCAATTTTTTTTTGGAATTTTCATCATTATAGTCGTTCCTGACTAATCGCATACGTGGAATACGATTTTCGGGTCCATTCTGTGATCCAAGATGGCGGCAACTTTTTTTGCAATTTGCATTATTATACTCGTTTCGGACTAAGTCGCATACGTGGAATACGATTTTCGGGTCCATTCTGTGATCCAAGATGGCGGCAATTGTTTTTTGCAATTTTCATCATTATACTCGTTTCTGACTAATTCGCATACGTGGAATACGATTGTCGGGTCCATTCTGTGATCCAAGATGGCGGCAACTTTTAATTGCAATTTGCATTATTATACTCCTTTGTGACTAATTCGCATACGTGGAATACGATTTTTGGGTCCATTCTGAGATCCAAGATGGCGGCAACTTTTTTGTAATTTTCATCATTATACTCGTTCCTGACTAATTCGCATACAAGAAAAACGATTTTCGGGTCCATTCTGAGATCCAAAATGGCGGGAACTTTTTTCCGAATTTTCACCATCATATTCGTTTCTGACTTATTCGCATACGTGGAATACGATTTTCGGGTCCATTCTGAGATCCACAATAAAATCCCGAACGTAGTAAGAAATTCTAAAGTGGAATCCTGAGCGAAATGAGAGATTCAAGCGTTAACGTCCAAGACAAAAAGTGAGTCCCGAACAAGCGAAAGATTCTATAATTGCGCAGTGAGGGACTCAAAGATACGAGATGCGAATGTGAACGCTTTCTCAATTCTCTTTAGCTTGTGGCCAATGTAATAGGCAAGCTTGTCTCAATGCTCTACCATATCAGAGCGACATTAACGAAGATGGAACCGTTGAAGATGAATTTGTAATTGATTTGTTTTTTTATAATTGTGTTCATTATTCATGTTAATTTGATTAAAATTCAAACATAATTTTTACATTTTCATTAAAAAATTCTTCAAAAACATTGGCAAGGTAAGTGTTGTTTAAATAAATTAATACTGAATTAAAAGTGGAATGGTTAGAAATGTTGAACAGGCAGGGTTCAGAAAAGGATTTTCGACGACCGACCACATACACACGCTAGAGCTTGAAAAATACCAAGAACATAGAAGACCGCTCTACATAGCATATATAGACTACCAAAAAGCTTTCGATACCATCTCACACGATAGCCTATAGCAAGCTCCAGCAATACAGAAAGTGGAAACAGACTATATACAGGTTATCAAACACATCTATTACAGCGGTAAAAGCAGAATAAAATTAGAGTCACCCGGCCCATGGTTTCAGATCAGAAGAGGTGTGAGACAAAGCCCTTGTCCCCAAAGCTTTTTATAACCACTTTAGAGTACATATTCAGTCATCTATAATGGAGGCACAAAGGCATAAGGATTAGGCCTCTAGAATACACAGACAAATATGTATACATTATAAATATTAGATGTCATATACCAAAGAAAAACGACCAAGATCACCTATGTCCGAGGTGGGGATCGAACCCACGTACTCAGCTTTCGCGGCTGATGCCTGTAATGTATGATGTATGCGAAAGCTGAGTACGTGGGTTCGATCCCCACCTCGGACATAGGTGATCTTGGTCGTTTTTCTTTGGTATATGACATCTAATATTTATAATTTATATAGTATTAAGTAGTCTGACTACTGGAGAAAAATTAAAAAAAAGTACAAATCAAAATATTTATTTAATAAATAATTTGATTTGTACTTTCGCAATATGTTAAATATGTATACCTTGGAAAACAAATAAGCTTTGACAGATCAAGCAATGATTGGGAGATAGAACGAAGAACGCAGATCACTTGGAACAAGTATTGGAGTCTGAAGCAGATATTCAAGAGTAACATGCCAATTTCTATAAAAACTAAAGTGTTTAACTCCTGCATTATACCATGTCTGACATATGCTTGCCAAACGTCGAAATTCGAAACCAAAGCCAAAAATAAACTAATAACTTGTCACCGAGGAATAGAGCGCAGCATGCTAAGTATAAAAAAAAATCAGAAAGTTAAACATACCAAAATAAGAAACATTACTAAAGCAAAGGATGCGCTATTACAAGCACTAACACTAAAATGGAAATGGGCAGGCCACGTAGCACGTCTTCAAGACCTAAGATGGACAAAACCAGTAACATCATGGAAGGGCCCTATAGGCAAAAGAAAGCAAGGCAGACCTTACGCAAGATGGAAAGACGAGATAAGGAAATCAGCAGGGCCAAACTGGCTAGAAATAGCCTAGTCCAGAGAGAACTGGCTATCTTTGGAGGAGGCCTTCACCTGCAGAGGGGTTCTTGCATAAATTTAATTAAAAAAAATATATATATATATATATACTAGGATTAAACTTACTTATTTATTATTTAGAGTAACTAGTAACTACTGCCTAGAACTTGTAATTGCAAGAAATAAAAGGCTTTTAATTTTTATTTTATTTATTTAATACTTTTGTCGCAAGAAACCTACCGGTGTCCGATAATTACTGATGAGTCTGTAGGGTATCATTGAATACGTCTCTTAAAAAGAATAAGGGTCTTAAAATATTTTTTTTTCTAAAGTCAATATTTTTGGAGATAATCGCTCCAGAAGAAAAAATAATTGTGTCCCCCCTCTAACTTTTGTTCCGTAGATCCAAAAAATATGAAAAAAATCATAAATAGTGGGCTCATTGAATACTTTAAAATAAAACTATTTCGAACATAGTCAGCCCAGCTATTTTTGAATAATTACGGGACCCTACAGTGAGAACGGCTCTTAGCCGGTTTTTTAATTTATTTTTACTGCATTTACCTGCATTGATTGAATTCGATCTTTATGGAGATAAACGTTATCTTATCAATCACTAAATTATTGTAACGTGTGTATTTACCTCAAATATATTATTTACAGACAGTAGTTGTTTTAAGTTCTACAGCAATTTAAATGCAGATAAACTGCGGCTATACCTTGAAGTTGAACCTTAAACTTAGAAGTCCGAATACCGCGAGGATTTGTCTCTGTCACTCTAAAAACGAACAAACCTGGAAATTGACGAATTTTGAAGTTCACTGTTGTAGGCCTGAATGTCGATGAAATACTTTATTGTTACGATGTCCGTCTTTTATTTTCTATTGTTCTCGCAATTCAAGTGAAAAGCGGAGTTTATGTCTTGAACAAAAATATTCTAATCAAATAAACATAGAGCCTCATCTACTAAATACTTAGGGTTGTGGTTATGAACACAGCTCGGGGCAAAATTGAATGTCTATTATATGGAGTTATTGTCAACGCCAAGGCACGTAGGGAAAAAGCTTATAGGTTCAATAATTAATATTGATAATGACGTTTCAGACAACAGTTTACAAATACCTGCAACGCTATCAAAGGCACGCAACGGAGAACGTGATATTCACCACGCTGACTCTCGCGATGTGGTTCACAATCATCATACACTGCTTCACTTGCCTGTGGTACTACATAGGTCGGCGCATAGAGCTTGTTGAGCCGATGCAATCTTGGTTATATAATGGTAAGTTACCAGCTTCTCTATCAACTTGATTCTTCTAATGCCAGACGATACTCCGTCGCTTGCTGTAACGTGTGTTCGGACCGGGACAAGTGCAGGTAATTCTAAAATTTACAAAACTAGACCAATTTCTTATTGTCAACCACATGACGTTGAACACAATTTTTTGGATTCCGTATCCCTATTCCATTGCTCAATCGAATAAACAGACCGCGATACAGCGCATAACCTTTGATTTTGTAAATAATATATTATAATGATTTTCAAGGCGCAAACAGCAGATCCGAACTGTCTCGAAGTTCAAAATTAAACAAAGTATTCCCATTTTGTGCATTTATTGGATGTATTTATGTGTTTCATGTCCTTAATACTTCCGAATTAGGGCTGGATCAGGAGATACGAATGAATCCTCACATTTCCGCTCGAAATAAGTGCCAAATACAATTTATCACTGACACGATTGTATTAAACGAAATTTATAAAAAAAACTTCACTATTACTCGTAAACACATAATAAAAATAATAAGTCCTGGATATTGAGGACGTAGATATTAGATTGGCGGGGAAGGAGCGCTTTTCAGCCGGCTCACAAAAGTTCTGAACAGTCTTGGTAATGCTCCTACTCACATACTCCTCTGGTATACTACTAGCACCTTTGGTGGACTCAGACTGAGCTGGGAGCCTTGCACAGAAGGACCTGTGTACGGAACACAACTCACCACACACCGAATGTTACACCACTCTTCAGTGATGAGCAGAGATCGGACAAACGTGCGTTCGCAATAATATGGACCGACTTTCAATTCATTCCTGTAACTGCAACCCGACTTTCATGCAATTTTCCTAGACAATGTATGAAAATGATCATAAAATGAACTTGATGAGAAAAGAAAAACAATACATTATTATTAACTTACTGTCTGATCAAAATTTTTCATAGTAATTTGTATGGGAATTTCAGATGAAAGTCGGCACGGGTTCCTTCCTGTTACAGGAATGAGCTGAATGTTTTTTTCAGAGTGTTTTGGGGTTAATGAAGCCGATTTAGGGGGTATGCGTTATTAATTTCTAAAACGTTAAATATGGGACATCCTAATGGACATCACTCCAAAATTGATTGAATGATTAATCAACAGTTTTTTTTTGTAATTTCGATTCCTTAAGTTAAGGTGACTTTATACTCACATTTTCATAGTTACCAGTATCAAATACATATGTAATGTCGAAAACGATTACCTAATTATTTATTTTTATTCAACTTTGTAGCCATGTCCATATTATTGCGAACAATGATGCGCATTTGTCCGATCTCTGGTTATGAGATTGTATATCTCAAGGAGGAGGTCACGACTTTTTAAACGTCAAAACTCTCCACAATTATGAGGTGTCCAACCTAAGGAACTATTTCCTAACTAACGTTTGATGCGTTATTATGTGGTGGCTATGGACAAGAACCTCACAAAGCTCTATTCGGGTACTAAACATGGAGGACCGCAAGGCGGTATGGAAGAGCAAGGGGCTACATGCCCACTGATGCCTATGTGAAATTTACCACCAACTGTCCGTATGCTAGTTCTGAATCTTTACCATTCTGGTATATTGCCCACTTTATTGGTTTTGGATTAGTGCCGTTTATTGGCCACTGTATCCTTTCAGCTTGTCAAAAAAAAGTGAAATGGTCCTTACAAGGACATAATCTGATAAAGGCCTAACCTAACCTAACCTCTTTTAGAGAGACCTCTGTTTTTAGAAGCTTAATCCGCATGATTTTTTGCAGACGACGGCGACGAGAGTTGCGGTAACACCTACCTCTGCAGCATATTCTTCGTACTTACGAGTTTTGCACACAACGGTATTGACGAGATTGTCCCAAAGAAACAGATCGAGGTGAGATTACAATATCAATACGCATTCTTGCCATTATATTATATCCTTCGTAAAAAGATACATGTTTTGAAACTAAATAAAAGTGTATGGATAAGTAAAAGTAATTTTATTCCTTATAATGTAATCTACGAAATTCAAAAATGTAATGTTTTTACCAGCAATTTTAAATGTTCTTTACCAGCAAATATTGTGTCTTTGAGCCAGGGATCGGAACCTATATTTTAGAAAAACCTCGATATAGCTCAATATTTTAAAATATTTTACGCTCTTTATGTACTATTCAACTTTTTATGTAATTATTAACATCATATTTTTGAATTACTCTATTAACAAAAAATATATAACACGAAGAACGAAAAAGAGTTTGTCAGCCTCTGTAGCCTAGTTGGTAGTGACCCTGCCTACGAAGCTGGAGGTTCCGGGTTCGAATCCCGGCGAGGGCATTCTTTGTGTATTTATTTATCACAAATGTTTGTTCCTTGGTCATGGCTGTGTATGTATCTAATTATCTATACGTATCTATCTATTATACACGGTGCTCGCGAGAATTGCGAAAGATTTTAACTATGCATTCTAGACATCAAAGTAAATAAAAAATATTATGAGACCTAATGTCAACTCCACCAAAAAAAAAAATTTTTTTTTCTTTTTTTTTAGACTTTTTGAATACTTTTTAACATTTCAAGTACTTTTTATTACAACAACAATTTGTTTAAATTATTTATTTCAATTGTTTTTTTTAGGTACAGGTTATTTCGTCAAGTCTATTCGTATTTTTTTATTGTCAGGCAAAAGGTGTGGTAATATTAAAACACATTGTGGTAGCATTGTAATAAAAAAGAAGTTAAATGACGAGTTACGTCGAAAAACTTATTTCGAAAAAAGGTTGATTATCTCTGAAACCAAGCCGAAACCAGGAAATTTTATTCAACATTAAAGACTCTAAATATTGTCAGGAATCCAGCATTAAAATCTTTCGCAATGCTCACGAGCACCGTGTATATAAGGTCCTAATTTATTAGTTGCAGATATTTTAACACATGATACTTTACATTAAATTAATTAACTTTAAATATAAATTAAGAAATCTTTTCATGTAACTTTTTTGATTTCATTTTCCTAACAAAAAAATTAATTATAATTTCGTCTAAAAAAATCATCATGTGCATGTCACAATAACACTGTCTGTCATGTCATCAAACGACACAATCCAACGGAAAATAACATGACATTGACAACCAAGTATTTAATTTATCGACGTGAAGTGGCCAGTTCCAGTTAACTGGTACAGTCACGGACTTTAATTGATAGGCCACTAAACTTGGCAATGGATGCAATTTGGTCGTGTAATATTATGGGTTCGGTATTTTTCGTTAGTAGGCACGATCGCGACATGACCGATGTTCCCCGATGATATGTCAGTTAAATACGAATCTTTGTTGCGTCAAAATTTCAGTATGTCAAAACTAGTTGACATAATAAAAATTCCTTCGTCGACGAAAATTAAGGATTAGCCATCGGCCATTATTAGACGCTAGATGTCGTTGTTCCTAGAGGAAACTGGATAACGACAGTTCTTCATAGATTTGTCTTAAACCGTTTAGTAATTTAATCATGTTTTCTTCATCTTCGGATACCATGATTTATCTGACATTAATAGGCGAGGTATTTTTTCAAGTCAAGATATTTATATAAATAGCCATATGATGTTATCGGGCAACTTTAGATTATTTTTTTCATTGACAGAGACTGTACCAGTCGTTTAGAAATGTGGGAGAATTAAAAACACACCGTTCATGCGGATAGGTAGTGCAAGATAGTTTATTGAGGCATTCAGTCATTACTTGTCGATTTTAGGACCGGTAACGCCATCTAGTCTGAGGATTGTGCTTTAGTACATTATAATCGATAGGTAACAGGCAAAATTAGGGCTTTTCTCATTGTAATGCATAGATGTCGTTACCGATCGCAAATAATAATATAATTAACTTGAACATACTCCCCCGGAAAGGACGTAGGTAAAATACATAATTTACTTATAGATCTTTGAATGACACCAGATATCGTTCTTATGTCATATGTCCGAGTTAAGCCGTCAGGGCCTGGATGTTTTCCGGTGATACGACCCATAGGCCAATTCCCAGGCGGGAGTCTCTGGTCTTTGACCAATACCAAATCGCCTATATCTAGATCTTTAGTTATGCGGTTCCACTTAGGACGTTGCTGAAGACGTGTCAATTATTCCTTTTGCCACTGTCTCCAGAAATCTTGCAATATCTTTTGCGTTAATTGCCATCTACACAGCTGATGAATCTTAAAGTTGGTGTAGTCATCATCAGGGATACCGACGAGCTGCTCAAAGGTTAAAAAATGCCCAGGTGTTAACGTTTGCAAGGATTTATTTATTTATTTATTATTTATTTATTATTTTAACAGATTTTACGCCGGCCTCCCATATACCACCAAAGTTTGGAGCTGCAGGAGGAATATACTTCCATTTGATCCTCATGTTATCTAATAGGGCTGCGAACTCCTCTGGGATTCTCGCTTGACCTTGGCGCCACATGGCAATTAAATCCTTTTTGGCACCTACAAAGTTGGTACCATGATCGCTCCACATTTCTGCGCAACGTCCGCGTCGGGACACAAATCTTCTTAAAGCTGCTAGAAATGCCTCTGTACTCAAACTGCTGACTAACTCAATGCGGAAAGCTCTGGTTACCATGCAGACGAACAGTGATATGTACGCCTTGGTTGATTTAGCTCCACGACCTTTGCTCATACGTACGTTTATAGGTCCAGCAAAGTCTACTCCACTGATCAAAAAGGGTTTTGCGGGTTTGACTCGGACCGCAGGAAGATCGCCCATGAGTTGGTTACTGGTTTCTCCTCTCTGCCGGATACAAACGACGCAGTTACGTACATATTTCTTCACTTTATTAGTCACGTTGAGTAACCAGTATTTTGACCGTAAATATATTACCATCAGCTGTGGACCGCCATGAAGAGTGCTGCTGTGTGCTTCTGCTAAAAGAAGAGGTAATAGAGGATTGTCTTTTGTTACTATGATGGGGTGCTTCTGTTGGGCTCCTAAATCAGCATGGCGTAGCCGGCCGCCTACTCTCAACACACCCTTTGGATCTAAAAAGGGGCTGAGTGATAACAAACGACTTCTTTCTTTCAGCTGTCTCTTATTCTTCAAGTCATCAACCTCTTCACGAAATTCGATTTCCTGAGATCGTCTCAAGCAAATGGTAAGTGCCTCCTCTCTCTCATCAGTTGTCAGGAAAATTGGTAAGTGCTTTTCATTATCCTTTTTCCTTTTCAGGTACAGCATCCATCTTCGACAGTATGCGATTATTCTCACCAGTTTTCCAAGCGACGAGTATCGGCGTATCAAGGTAAGTATTAAATCTTCTTCAGCTTCTTTGTTTGTAGCTAAAGTTTTAATTGTTTTTCTACATTCTAAGTCTGTTTCAGGTACCTCTGTTCCCGGCAGTTCTATGGTTGGCTCCTTAAGAAATGCCGGTCCATCCCACCACAGCTCATTGGACAACAGTTTTCTTGGCATCACTCCTCGCGATGCAGGGTCTGCGGGATTGTGTTTAGTATTGACATAGTACCATCCACTTATCTCTTCCACGTTCTTTATTTCCGTGACCCGATTCTTCACGAAAGGCGTCCATCGACCTGGGTCTCCTTTTATCCACGAAAGTACAATTTTGGAATCAGACCATGCAAATACTTGGTGTTTTTGTACTTTCAGCTGATTCACCACGTGCTTCAGCAGTCTAGCCAGCAGCACAGCAGCGCACATCTCCAGCCTCGGCATGGACACTTGCTTCAAAGGGGCTACTTTAGTTTTAGCCATGAGTAGAGACACTTGAATCCTTCCATGGGTGTCCACGGCTCGGACGTAGATTACCGTGGCATAAGCACACATCGAGGCATCAGCGAACCCGTGGATTTCAATGGAACTTCTGTCTGCAGTGGTGTGTATCCAGCGATTAATTTTGACTTCACTTAACGCTGGAATCTCCTTCCTGAATTTCAACCAGTCTGCTTTAATGTCATCAGCAAGCTCTTCATCCCAGCCTACTCCAAGTGACCATAACTTCTGCATGAATGTTTTGGCAATTATTACCGCCGGGGCCAGCCAACCCATCGGATCAAACAATGAAGCTATATCTGCCAAAATATTTCTCTTGGTAATAGGCTGTTCAGGTAAGTCCTTTAAATTATTCGTTATCTGTAATTTATCTTCCTTTGTGTTCCAAATTATACCCAAAGTTTTAATACTGTCGTGTCTATCTACTTCTCTTTGGGAATTTGGTGATCGTTTTACAGGTACAATCTCTTTCATAAATGTTTTACTATTTGAACTCCATTTTTGCAGATCAAATCCACCCTTTTTTAGAATTGCCGTGATCTCTTTCTGATGTAGTGTAGCTTGATCTTCAGTTTCATGACCTGACAGAACGTCGTCCATGTAAAAATCTTCCAGAATAATACGCTGTGCTTCAGGATATTCTTTACCCTCATCTAACGCAACTTGGCGCAATGTTTTGATGGCCAGATAAGGAGCGCAGGAAGTCCCGAAGGTGACAGTAAGGAGTCTATAATCTTCTATCGGTGCGTCAGCCTTGGTTCTCCAGACAATTCTCTGATAATTGGTGTCAGCTTCATCTACCAGAATTTGCCGGTACATTTTAATAATATCGGCGACATAAGCGATTTTGTGTGTTCTCCATCTCAGCAGTATGTCACGTAAATCTTCTTGCAGAGTGGGGCCAACGAGTAATCCATCATTTAATGTTACTCCATTAGTACCAGCGGCAGACGCGTGGAAAACTACTCTTACTCTGGTAGTTTCTTTATCCACTTGAACGTCCACCCCGCGCGATCATATTCCGGTCAACTGTCCGGGTTTTTTTAGCGACGTACGCCCCGCGCTGCGCAGTCACAAGATTTTACAAAAACGTTTATATTTTCTAAACTACTTAAGGTATAATAATAAAAAAAATCAGGAGTATAAATGAAAGTACAATTATTAAAATACAATGATGGTCATTGTAAAATATCGAATGATTCTTGACTATAATCAAGGTTAAACTTATGACATCGGTAAAAAATAAGAAAGATAACCTTCATATTTTAAACTCACTTGACAGGTATCACACTGTCAAAAACTTAAGATGATACACATTATCGTATAAAGCACACGTTCCTGATCATTTTTATGTATAATAACCCCAAAAATATGTAAATTAACGTGAAATACTTACGACATAACTAGGAGTCCTTAGCAAACACTCACAATTGCACGGCAGTTTGACACAACACTGACAAATTATAATTTTTTATCGACTGAGTAACGAGCGTACACTGCCATATATATTTTTTAGCGCAAACTAGTTTATTAGGCTACGTTGTAGCAACAAGGGAATTAGGAAATAATGCCTCTATATTTCGCTAAATGCCGCTATAATCAACTGTGTCTCCTTCGACTTCATGGGATAGTATAGCATCCACGAACAATCTACTGCCTTTTTTGTTTGGATAATATGCTATCATCGGACGTTCAAGTGGTTATTTTCTCTCACAATAGCATGGTGTGGTAAGTATGCGCAATCGTCGGGTATTTCTTTATTACTAACTTTCTCCATGTGTCCCAAATCGGTATATTCTTGTAATACATCATGGTAATCTTCCTTTAACTTTGGTGTCTTCTCTAGTCTCCTTTCCAGCGATATCCATCTTTTTATTGCTATCTCTCGGGAGTCACGTGGTAAGACGGGTGGATCTTCTTTGAATGGCAGTCTGACCACGTAGCGACCATCTTCTCTCCTTTTGTGTGTCTTCTCATAAATATAGAATAGAATAGAATAGAATATTAGAATAGAATAGAATAGAATATTATATATCTTCTGCCTTCTTCTCGTCTGAAGTTAGTGTAATGCTTTCTTCTTCTATAGTTTCTAACTCCCAGAACTTCTTCAGCATGCTGTTTAAATCGACCTTGAGATGCATGCTGACGATGTTTTTGGTGGCAGTGTGATCCGTCATCACATTTCCGGATACTATCCACCCCAGGTGACTATCTTGCGCTATAGGGGTTCCTGAGGGGCCTTTAACAACTCCAGGTTTAATCACTTCGCTCCAAACTTCGACTCCTAAAAGTAAGTCGATGTGACCTGGTGTATGACATGACGGATCTGCGAGACACAACTTCTCTATATGCTTCCACTCTTCAATCTTCATTTTATTCTCCGGCATAATGTCGGTGATGCGACGTATAACGTACGCCGTTGCTTTCATCTTCCTTTCAGGCTCGATTCTTGATGAGAACTCTATCTACGTTGAATACTTAAACTGAGTATTCATTTGACCAACTCCAGTAACATGTCCACTGATGGCTGTACGCCGTAGTCTAAGCCTTTGTGCTGCGGCCTCAGTAACAAAGGATTCTTCTGAGCAAGGATCTAACAGCGCCCTCATCAAGTGTTTTTCTCCGTCTTTAGCTCTTACTTGCACTAATGCAGTCGGCAACATCACCGCGCGTGTCCCCAGAGTGAGGTGAGCTGTAATACTCTTTTTATTTTTATCTTCTTTTTCTTCCTTGATAACTTCTATACTCTCGGGAAGCGGTTCTGATGTCTCGGGAAGCGGCGCAGTCGACGGTGGCTGCGGGTTCCACGTGTTGTGCAGCAGAGAGTGATGTTTTCTCCCACATCGGCGGCAAGATAATCGGTGTTTACAGAATTTGACAGAATGCCCTGGTACCAGGCAATTGAAGCAAAGCCGCCAGCCTTGCACATACTCCACTCTCTTATCTACTGCAAGTTTTGTAAATTCTTTACAATTGTATAGTAGGTGGTCTTGGTTACAAAAAATGTATTTCTGATCACTTTTATTTATTTATATGAAAACTCTTTTTATTCACCGTGGCATTCGACGATGGGGCTTGAATCATTTCCAAAACACGGAATCGTTTGTCGAGGAACTTGGTTAGCATATTCAAGGTAGGTAATTCACTAATGTCTAGGGAACCTAGTTCTAGCTCCCACTCTTTGTGTGACTCGGAATCTAGCTTATTTACAATCAAATGAATTACCAGCATATCCCATGTATCCACTTGAATGTCTTGATTTTTCAACTTATTTAAACACTCGCTTGTCGTGTCATGTACCCGTAGTTAATTTTCTTTGTCGATGTACCCGTAGTTAATTTTCGTTGATTTACCAATCGTGTCAGAATAGTGTTTACAATTATGCGTTTGTTATTGTAGCGGTTCAATAAAATATTCCAAGCCATGTCGTAGTTACTTTCGCTAATAGTTATATGCTTAAGTAATTGTTCCGCTTCTCCGGATAAACAACTTTTCAAATAATGCATTTTTTGCACTTTATTGAGTGTGGTTTTGTTATGTATTAGCGATGTATACATGTCATGAAATGAAGTCCACTCGTGATAACTCCCCGAATATTGAGGGATGTTAATTTTGGGCAACCGCACTTCGTCGCTAACACTTGAGGCAGTTGAAGGGTTATGCGAACTCGACGTATTATCTCCACCTTGTAAATTTAACTTCAATAACAAGTCCATCATATCTGCCCGTAATTCTACGTATTGTTCTTCTACTTCCGTAAAATAATCTTTTGTGAAGTACTCATATTGTGCACGATCTTTTTTAGCTACTAACTTTAACATTTCCAGGTGATTGCTGTGAAACTGAGTCCAATATTCGGCAAGTATTTCCATTCGTAATTGCACATATCCAGTAGTTAATCTTTGTTTGGGAGATTTCTTATAATTGGTAATAGTTTTCGCCAACAACGCGTACACGTTTTCTTGTTCTTTTATATAGTCTTCCATAGTGGAGATATACACACACCAACGTTTTTATACACTTATTGAGTCCGTTCATCACTTATTATGTAGTCTTTTCACTTTAAATTGCAGTTTTTATCCATTTTTAAACACAAAATGTAATCGATGATTGAGGTTAAGTTCGTTGTTACACCAATATAGCTCTTATATCCGTTCGTTAAGGACCACTTTGTACCAGTCGTTTAGAAATGTGGGAGTATTAAAAACACACCGTTCATGCGGATAGGTAGTGCAAGATAGTTTATTGAGGCATTCAGTCATTACTTGTCGATTTTAGGACCGGTAACGCCATCTAGTCTGAGGATTGTGCTTTAGTACATTATAATCGATAGGTAACAGGCAAAATTAGGGCTTTTCTCATTGTAATGCATAGATGTCGTTACCGATCGCAAATAATAATATAATTAACTTGAACAGAGACAAATGCTATTGCTGTCTTTTTATAATTCGTCACATCACAGCTCCGTTAGTCGAATACTTATGTAACCTTTGTGGAAATATGGTAGATAGACGTTTGACAGTCTATCTTAATCCTATAATCTGTCAGTAGCCATACAAATGTTTAATAGAGACTTGATAGTTTCTGACTGAAATTCTAACTTTGAAAAAATATCTGACAGA
This sequence comes from Thaumatotibia leucotreta, assembly GCA_025490895.1. Classification (NCBI taxonomy): domain Eukaryota; kingdom Metazoa; phylum Arthropoda; class Insecta; order Lepidoptera; family Tortricidae; genus Thaumatotibia; species Thaumatotibia leucotreta. The sequence goes on from JALPQI010011782.1 coordinate 32,227, forward strand.
GACAGCCGTTAAAAGGAAAGAGAACGAAAATTCCTACATAGCAGCTTAGCCGTCAAATTACCATCTGGGCTCTGAAGTTAGATTGACGTCTCAGGACTAAAGCGGATGTTATAACGTAACTATAGTAACGTCAGCTTCCGGAAATATATGGATCAATTATTATTGGTGAAACTTTTTTGTTATTACGTAACCATGGTAATGTCACCTTCCGAAGAAAACGCGAGCGGTCATTGCCTAATCGTAGCAAAAGTTAAGACATTTAATTGGCTCATCGAAACCACGCTTGAAATGATAACCTCTTTGCAGAAAACTACGCTAACATGGCGTTTGTGCCGAGTTGCTGACGAGCACCTCCGATAATACGTCATAGCATAGTTATAATTACAAAGCTAAGTGCATTGAATGTAATGTCAAGTTCGCCATTTAACATTTTAGTTAAGAGATTCGAACCTTAGTGACAGTTCATAAACGCACAATGATAAAGATGGAAATATAATTTTTGCTCTTCTATTATACGATGACTTTACTTCCTTTATTAGGATTTACGAGTAAAAGCGACTAAACCCGATTTGCATTACACGGCTAAAATACGCACAGTGACAAGTGGCTTATCAATTAAAGTCCGTGACTGTACGTAAAAGAGGTACTAGAATTTGTTCAATGAGTTTTCATTTAATAATCACATAAACAGGGTGTTTTTACGTAGCAAATTTGTTTTTCCGTTTTCTCCAAAAAAACATAGTAAAAGCTATAATGTTTCACGGTTTAATAAATAAAATAAAAATAAAAATTAATAAACTCTAGATACCGAGTAGTATCAGCTGTAAAAATATCTGCATCTAATAAATTAGGACCTTATATATCATCGCCTGGTACCCACAACACAAACCTTAATTGAGCTCGCCGTGGGACTAGGTTGATTTGTGTAAGATGTCTCAAGATATTTATTTATTTTATTTCAAAAGAACGGAATTAGAACCGTTCTCGTGTATGTAGCAAAAACCGTTATCCGATCCCTGTTTTGAGATTTTATGAAACAGTTGTGTTATACGAGGCGTACTGAATGTCTTTTTTAAGTTTCTTTCCTCATAACTTCCGACTGGGTGAACCGATTTTGATGATTTTTTATTTATTTGATAGCTGATGCTCACCGATTTGTCCCATTTTAATTTGGTTCCGTTCTGACAATGGCATCCATGAGAAAACCATATAAGTCATCAAAGGACCATGCCCAACTTTGTATGGAACTTTGCCCCAAAGTCAACACAGCTAAAAGTTACATTGTTGAATAGGTCTTTCAATCTACTTCATTTCTTTCTATGGGCATCCAGATGAATTCCATTGCAGAACTGAGATATTCATATTTTTGTCAGCGTGAATACAATCGATCAGAAATACTGTTCGTTAATAATTAGGATACCGAAGTGTGTAAAAAAAAGAATGTGCACAAGTGATTGTATGTTAACCACCTCACTCGATTTGTTTCCTTTGACAGCAGCCTTTATTTTACATACAAATAAGGGTGATTGCTGGTAGCTGCAGCTACCCAAACAAACTAGTGGCTGAATCTACAGATTTTTTGTACTGAATTAGCTCGTATTCACGATGACAAATACATATGTGAATATCTCAGTTCTGCAATGGAATTCGGTTTCTTGCCCATAGAATGATATGAAGTAAAGTTAAAGACCTATTTAATGATCCAACTCTCATGTTTGTTGGTCTTGGGGCAATTTTAACGCATAGTCCTTTGCATTAAGCATGTGAATAGCAAATGGACGAATAACTCAATAACACGCCAAACAATTTCAATGATTATTTTTTAATAGACTTCAAAAGTCCCGTTGGCACCATGATTATGGGATTTTGAAGAAATCGGTTGAAGTCTGTTTAATTTTATTTTTAAGCTGCGGTGTGGTCGCATCTTTACAAGATAAACCAGATTTAGTATTTTAATAAACTGCATTCTTTGTAAGAACTATTTTACCTAGATAATTTTCAAGCACAGGTATTTACAGTCAAGTTAAGAGATGTCGATGCAAACTATAGTAAGATCGTGTAAATTTTTGAACTTTGCACGCATCCATATCTTTTACTTTTACTTTGACTGTACCCATTTAATTTTATTAAAGGAGCATTCCATGGTCTTTCCTGTACAAATGCTTGTATATTCCGATCATTTGAGTTTTCTCCCGAATTATTAGTTAATATACACGGTGTTACGCGAGCATTGCGAAAGATTTTAACTATGCATTCTAGACATCAAAATAAACAAAAAATATTATGAGACCTAATGTCAATTCCAACAAAAAAAAAATTCTTTTTTTTTTAGGACGATTTGAATACTTTTTGACATTTCCAGTACTTTTTATCATAACAACAATTTGTTTGAATTATTTATTTCAATAGTTTTTTTTAGGTAGAGGTTATTTCGTCAAGTCTATTCGTATTTTTTGATTGTCAGGCAAAAGGGTGGTAATATTAGAACACATTGTGTTAGCATTGTAATCCAAAAGAAGTTAAATGACGAGTTACGTCGAAAAACTTATTTCGAAAAAAGGTTGATTATCTCTGAAATCAAGCCGAATCCAGGAAATTTTATATAACATTATAAAGAAATATGGTCAGGTATCCACAATTAAAATCTTTCGGAATGCTGACGTAACACCGTGTATATAATTTATTTTGCAATATTTTTGTACACAGTTTGTTATTATGGACTTTTTCGTGGTGTGCATCATAATGTTGTCAGCAGTTGGTGTACACATCGGTGTTGCTGATAACCTCGACGCTCCTGCACGTCGTCTATATCGGCGAGTTCGCGAACATTGTGCACTACTCCTCCTTCCGTGCGTTCAGCTACTTCTCCAAGCATGTCGAGCTTGAAGTAAGCTGATGCAAACATTTTACTTTATTTGGAATTTTATATGACATGAATGATCTTGCCCGGAGGACCGATGACCGGTGGGGTCGGCGTGTTCTCGAGTGGCGACCACGCACTGGACGGCGCAGCGTGGGAAGGCCCTCCACAAGATGGAGCGACGACCTGGTAAAGGTTGCGGGTGTCCAATGGATGCGGACGCCTCACGACCGATCTTTGTGGAACTCTCTGGGGGAGGCCTATGTCCAGCAGTGGACGTCAATTGGCTGATGATGATGATGATGATGATGATGAATGATCTTGAAAGTTCCCTTTTCAGGGTTCCATAGCCAAAATGACAAAAACGGAACCCTTATAGATTCGTCATATCCGTCTGTCCGTCTGTCCGTCTGTCACAGCCGATTTACTCGGAAACTATAAATGCTACAGTGATGAAATTTGGTAAGAATATGTGTTGTATGGACCGCTTCAAAATTATGATATTATCTTGTAAGAAAAATAATTGGGGTTGGGTTACATGTTAGTACGGTCAAACTTTACATGAAACTCGCAAAGCATGCAGTATAGCTGCATTTTTGGTATGTTATTTAGACACCATTATGGCACTATAAAAACCACATTTTGCAAACAAAAATAAGCTGTGCTAGCTACGTAGTACGTGAAAAACTGTGAAATTTGCAATCATTTTTTTGTTTCTGATTTTTATTAAAAAACCTTACGTTTTTGACATTATAATATATGTTAAAAAGCGTTAAAAGATTAATAAATTTCCAACAAGTTGAGCTAATAAACATTACCGTAGGTCTTATAGTTTCAGAGACTCGAGACTTCCAAAACTACTCTTTTTTTTGTAAACTAGATTTATTTTGAGTTTTGCTAATGTTTTCGGCTTAATATCGCCTCACCTAATTACGCTACGAAAAACATGCAATAATGATCTTATAGCGTAAGTAATATTCTTTAATTTAAGGGTAAAATCATGTCAGCAAACTTTGTGATTGAAAATAAAAACAAGAAATTCAAAAGGCAGGAGGCCCGCTATATAAGTCATGTTACAAAGCTGCAATTTTGGTAAATTATAAAGACCCTATAGGGATATACGAAAATGCATATTACAAGAAAAATAAAAAAAGAATTTCGGCATGGGACGTAAAAACTGGAAAAATTTTGGACGTCTTTTAGTTTTTGAAGTTTGATTAAAAAACTATTCTCTTTTGACACTGATTGCTATAAAATTTAAAAAGAATATTAAATTTGAAACGATTTGAGCTACGTTGCATCACCGTAACTTATATATATATTGAGATACGACATTCCAAAAAGTGCCCTTTTATCACAAAATTTTAGGTTACGTACACCTATATTTTAAAGACAAACGGGTCTTAATCGCGTAAACTTACGTTTAATTATATCCTGACGTTTCGGGCATGACGTTACACCCGTGGTCGCAGGCAGACTGGCGAGAGAATGTATCAACACCTTCGAGCTGCGCGGGTTTTTCTAACTACCCGCACCTGATCTTGATTATTCACTTCTAGGCTAAGGTTGTCACTAGGTCTACACTCAACACTCACAACATCCAAAGGCTTTAAAATGGATGTTTCACCACGCTTACATT
>JALPQI010011783.1:0-31576 GCA_025490895.1 Thaumatotibia leucotreta
TTGTTCTAAAGTAAAAAAAAAGGAGTGTGGATTACAATGTGGCTAACAAGATTTAATCATATCACGTCACCAGACGAGTCGCAGTCGTCGTCGTCAGTGGCACAAGAGTAACGAAGGCTGTCATGAACTGTTCCTTGGTGAACCGAGGAAATTCCTGTTCCTAATAGTAACGCAAAAATTACGTAGGTACCTTGCATACATTTTAATGTTTTTAGTTAACCTCGTGCCTACATTAGGTACCTAGGATACATGTAGGTAAGAGGTAACTTCCGTGTTGCATTGCATATTGCACAAACAAAGTACCTAATAATAATGTTGCTTTTTTTCGGTAGGTACTATGTTTTGATTATAGCACGAGCAAATACTCGTACACGTTTATGTGACGTAGGCAACCTCCAAAAATGGTAAATGACAAACACATTCTTGTAAATTCGACATTCCATTGCGTATTTTATACATAGGTAAAAATAAATGTAAACAATTAGAGACTCAATTTATTGTTCATTTGAATGACAATGTCAAACTTCATGTATGAGCTGTTTTTTCTGGTAAGATAAGAGTGCAAAGGTGGGATCCAAATTTATTTTAATGTAGGAACTTGAAACTTTAGTATTAATAAGGTATTTTACAAGAGTACAAGAAATTTAATTTAATCATTTCTTAAAGGTTAAAAGGGGATTACAATTTTTATTGGGTTGAAGTTTAACTTAAAGCTATGATAATTCCTATAAAAGTATTTTTATAACAAGGGGATGCAAAGTTACGATTGGAGACCTAAAACATTGTAAGAGATTTACTAAGTAAAATACGAAAAAAGCGATAAATATATATCAGAGTGCAGGGAAATTTAATGATTGAGAGGGTTAAGTAGGGGTGTAGATTTTGTTTAAGGAGACTAAGGTAGACAATAAATTTAGTGTAAATTACTAGGGCTAGAAAGATGGCATCTTTACAGAAGGTTACTTATACAGGGTGGAAAGGGACGACGTTCCTTCCCGCTACCGACCGAGTCTACCAACCATTACGATGAAATTTCTGTATGGGACCAACATCGAAAACGTACATGGAAAATTGACTTTTTAAAGATATTTCTATTTTGGTACTATACTGAAAGTTCATCGTAATGGTTGATAGACTCGGTCGGTAGCGGGAAGGAACGTCGTCCCTTTCCACCCTGTATAATTATTTGTATACAAAATGAGAAACCATTTTATAAAATTTAAACCCTAAAGTGGTTAAAAGGTAGTTGAAAGTTTGTATGGAAATAGTGTGATTTGAAAGATAGCGACTTGATACGTCGTATTCCAACTGCTGATAAAAAAATAAGACAAATCGATTTCAGCGTTTTTTTAAATATTTATTCCTTAACACTTTTGACGCCGGTGACAGTGCTCACCGTCAACAAGTGTACAAAAAAAATGTCTTTAAACCGAAACTTTGTCTGAAGAGTATATTTTTAAGATAAAATTAAGGGGTGCCTGACGTGTCGCATAACGTCGATTGTCCTAAAATTTTTTGGCTGAGAATGTTTAGCATAGTGTTAAATGGCATACTACTCGTTTAGCCTACTTTATTTTGCGCATACACATTTAAAACACCTACACTATATTTATCCTAATATTGATTACTCGATCATCGAATTACCTAAAGCTTAATAATCATAATGTTCATTGTTTCCTACTGCTCAAACTGTAAATTTTCTTTGCACCTACAATTGTTATGTCCGAAATTTCATTGAAAAAAGTATATTAACAATATTTATTTATTTATTTATTTATTTATTTAAGCTTTATTGCACAAAACAAAGAAAATTGTACAAATGGCGGACTTAATGCTAAAAGGCATTCTCTACCAGTCAACCATTGGGCCAAACAGAGACATTTTAGTTGGTGCTCAACTCGTATAAGTATTAAAGATATAGTAATACCAAATGACTATAACAATACCTACAATTACATACTACTACTTATATAATTATTAAATAAACTAATACATATTTTATTTAAATATTCAATATCAGAAAGTAATTGACGGAAGAAACTATTTAAATTCGTCTGCAAGAAGATGCTTGCGGAGCAGTCGTTTGAAAATGGGTTTGCTTGGGGCTTGTCGAATAGGAAGAGGTAGCGAGTTCCACAGACGGATTGCCTGAACGACGAAAGAGTTGGTCATAAATCCTGTACGGTGAAAAGAAATTGCAAGTTTGAGTGATCGAGAAGAACGAAGTTCGCAACCAGGACGGGGAGTGTCGAAATTAAATTTGTTTTTGAGATATTCTGGAGTAGAAGGATCGAATAAGATGGAAAATAATAGACACAATACACGAAGGGACCTACGGCGACGGATAGAAAGCCAGTTAAGTTGGCGGCGATAGAAAGACACGTGATCGTATTTACGAAGACCATAGATGAAGCGTATGCCGTTGTTGAGAAGACGGTCAAGCTTGTTGAGGTGCTCCTGCGAGATATTAGTACAACAAACATCTGCATAGTCAAGAACTGGCAATACAAGAGCTTGCACCAGTAGTTTTTTGGTACCTACTGGAAGAAAATTCCTGTATCTGTACAAATTACGGAGTGTTGCAGAAACTTTCCGACTTACTTCAGACACTTGGCTATGCCAGGAAAGACTTGAATCTAACACAAGGCCTAGATCCTTAACTTGGCTAGAAACAGGAATTGTGGTCCCATCAAAACGGATCGGCATGACGGATACGGCATCCAGGCCAGCAAGTTGCCGCTGGCTTCCTATAATTATGGCCTGGCACTTCGTCGGATTAACACTAATGCCAAAACTATTGGACCATTCCGCTATGTGGTCTAAGTCGTCATTAATAAGAGAAATAGCATGGTTTATGTTATCGACAGAAGCTTGGGCATACAGCTGTAGATCGTCTGCATACAAATGGTAAGAACAGCTGATAATAGAGGTAATCTGGTTAATAAAAACAGAGAATAAAAGAGGAGAGAGAATCCCACCTTGCGGAACACCCGTGCTCAGATCGCACCAAGCAGATAGAGAACGATTAGCTCTCACTGCCTGAACACGGTCAGAGAGGTACGACGCAAACCACTCGATCACTTTAGATGAGAGCTTAAGATGGGTGAGAGTGGCAACGAGAAGGTCATGGTCAACCGCGTTGAAGGCATTCGAGAAATCAATAAGTACCAGCACCGTGACCTTAGAATTTTCCATGCCCTTTCTAACGTCTTCAAGAACACTAAGAAGTGCGGTGGTGGTACTGTGTCCCGATCGAAATCCCGATTGATACACAGAGAGCAAGTTATTTTTATGAATGAATCTGGATATCTGTTTATGAGCTGCTGCCTCAAGAATTTTTGAGAGAAATGGCAAAATAGAAATGGGACGAAAATGAGTAGGTAAACAGGGGTTTGATATCTTTGCAAGAGGGATTACAAATGCCTTACGCCAACAAGAGGGAAAGGTGCCCGATAATAATGAGGTGTTTATGATGTGGGAAATTATAGGCAGAATAAAATCGAGAACAAGGGTGACCATAACTCTACTCACATCATCATGTCCGACAGCTGAAGATCTCACCGACATGATAATCTTTCTGATCTCATGATCAGTAACTGGAGCAAAAGTAAAAGGGGCCAGATCAGGGGTAGGAAGAGACGCAATGTGACACAGAGTTTTAAATTTAATTGATGAGTTAAGGACTGAAGTTTTGGAAAAGTGAGAATTTAAGAGATCTAAGGGGAATGGGAGGGAGTCGACATCGGCCTTGGTTTTACCAATGCCCAATGACCGCAGAAATTTCCAAGTGTCTGCGGGGGAAGAAGTCAAGATGTTGTCGTGTATGTATCGTCGCTTAGCTGTTCTTACCATTTGGTTGCAGCGATTCCGAGCAACTTTGAAAAGTCGCCAATTGTCTTCGATCCGATCCCGCTTATATACACGGAAAGCCTTGTCCCGCCTCTTCATCGCCATTCGGACACCTCTTGTGATCCAAGGAGCAGGAGGCCTCTTTAGCCGAACAGACCGCACCGGTGCATGAGCATCGAACAGTTTCAGAAGAACAGTATTAAAGTGAGAAACTTTGTCGTCAACTGTTGGTGCTTCAAGCGTGCCTGCCCAGTCGGCCAAAGCAGCATCCTCTTTCAACTTGGTCACGTCAATTCGAGCAAAACTTCGCAACTGAAGAACTACCGGTTCCGGCTTAGGAGGCTTAATCTTGTAACTAACGTAAATCAAATCATGCCGAGAGAAGCCGGGTGCCAAAAACTGCCCGGATTTCAACACATTGTCTAGCGATGAAGTGAGTATTAGGTCCAGCCATGAGTCAGAAGCGTCGGTGTTATGATGTGTGGCATCCAAAGGTACTAGAGAGAAGTCAGCCGATTCCACAATGGTCCTCAGTTTACGTGATCTAGAGTTGTCTCTCAGTAGGTCAGTATTAAAATCGCCCATTACTATGTGATGAGTACAATCGGTACCAATAGCCGACAGAAGCACCTCAAAAGCTGAAAAATAATCGATCGTTGGCGGACAATAGACTACACCCAACATGACACGTACCCCAAGAAGCTTCAATTCGACGACCAAATGCTCCATAGAACCAGAAAAATGAGAGGGTGAAGAGTCTACAATTCTGTACGGGATGTCGGCACGCACATACATGGCAACACCTCCACCACCTTTGCCTGTTCGGTCGTTGCGAATAAGGACGAAGCCAGGGAGGCTGCAGGACGTTGACGATATATTCGGCTTTAGCCAACTTTCACTGACCAGAATAGCATGGACATTACAAGAGGAGAAGGTTTCTAAGAAATCTGTGAAGTGGCTCAGAATGCTCTGAGCATTAATATGGCATACGTTGAAAGCATTTTTATAAGTTTCGAACTCGCATTTCAAAGAATATCCGAGCGTACAAGACTCGTCAAACTCTTCGATTGAATGAAAAGAACTAGAATTGCTACAAGCTGAATGATATGAGTCATTATCTCCATCAAAAGACATAAGATTTATATGTTACAAATATATTTATGGATATATGTATATATATATATATATATGTGTATGTATATTTATATATATAATTGAAATTAATATAATATGGGCCTGTTTGACCCGCCGGTCAACAACACAAACACAAATTAAAAGACAATAATTGAGTACAGTCAAAGGCAAAATAACATGTATATATAAAACTGCTCAAAAATACATCCTAGCTAGTGAACTTCAATTTTGTATAAAAAGTCGTAAAATGTTTGTAAGAGGATTCCCTCGACACATATTTTTGCACTTGACTGTATTACATTTATGAAAATATCAAACCAAAAACAAGACACGTACACAAAAAGTATAGCTGGAGAGAAATAAAAAAATAAAATAAAAAAATGCGCTTTGACGAATTAAATTTCAAAGTTTTCAAACAGACATTTTAAATGTAAGCATCGTTTCCGAACGCACCGGACCAAACTGAAACAGTCATATGTCAATCATGTCAATGTCACTTGTCACTTCGCGTCACTAATCAAAACAATTTACAAAACTAGACAAGGTGCCGGTAGTTGTGAAAATCGTAAAATAAAAAAAAAACAAAACGGAAATCGGGTACTTATAAAGTGAAGCTGATAAGTAAGCGCTTAAATCGCTGCCGAAACTATTATCTGCTGGCTGCTATGAAGCGTTTTTCCCTCGCCTTGCGCCCCGAGTCATGGTGTCAGCAGAGTTCTTCGTTCGCATATCACCTGTCGCGGCTGGAACGCCACTGGACGTATTGGGATGTTCTGGGGCCGGGGGCGGGCACTCGCTGATTAAATTTCGCAGCTGCTCCGCCGTAACCACCCGACGCGGCTTACCGGCCGTAACCTTCACGAAAATAGTGCCTTCCGACGTCCAGACACTGCGCATGCCATAGTGTTTACGGGCCTCTTGGAATACTGCTTGGCGATCGCGAGTTAAAAACTCTGAGATGACAATGGAGGTGCCCTTGAGTGCAGTCTTTTTCTTCCAAATGGCCTCCTTGACTGTGGGGTCATTGCAGCGCACCAGTATGACGCGAGTTCGCTCCGAGGCAGCAGTACCAAGCCTGTGGCACGAGGAGAAGCATGAAGACAATGTTCCCGCTAACTGTAGTCGGTCCCGGCATATGGCAGAAACAACTTCAGCGGGGTTCTCACCAGATACCTCCGGAACACCCATGAAAAGCAAACATTTTCGCCGATGACGCATCTCCATGTGGTCTATACTGCCATTCAGTGCTGAGATTTGTGCTCTAATAGCAGCCACCATGGCCAGAGTTGCTTGTTTGAACTTGAGAAGCTCGGCACTCAAGGCTGCCGTTGTGTCACTGTGTGGAGAGGTTATTTGTAAGGCTGCCTCAAATTCTGCAAATTTCGCTGCCATTAAAGCTTCCAGGGAACTCTGTGCAGTGATTATTGCCTCCAGTGATGACATCTTCTTTTCCAATTTTAAATTTCAAATAGTGTAGTGAGGTTGCCGGCAGGTGCAAGTGAACCACTTTTTACTGGGACATAAATGGATCTTGACTACACTGTATGTATATAATTGTTTTCTTTACACTCCTTTTTAAAACTTTAATTTTGAAAAATAGTACTTATTTATTAATAAATATTAATTATTGCTACAGCTGACTTGTCACTATTTTGAGCACCTACCCTCAATCCAATTTTTTGGATATTTTCCAAAAAATTGGATTTGGATTTAATCCATTTTTTTGAATATGGTGAATGGTTTAAAATAATGTTCAAGTTCAATAAGGCAGGGTAAAACCGACTTGGAATGGTTAGGTTTCTAGGAAAGGCGGAGAGAAAGGCGTAGTCTATAAAATGCTTAAGTATTTTTAATCAATTATTTACAAACCCGAATTATTTGGAAACCCGAAAAAGGGGCGATAGGGGAGCGAAGCGCCCCACAAGAGGGGCTCGGGGGCGAAGCCCCCCTGTATTAGAAAATAATGAATCTGTACCTCCCCTACTCTAACCTGGATAGGTTCGTTAGGTACCTTTTATCCCTTAGATCAGAAATAGAAGTCCCGCGCAGCGGGGCTTTGTCGACCGGTTCCTAGGTATGATGACTAAAATTCTTTGGACAACAGGGTTGGGTGGTTTAAGGGAGGGTTAAGTTTAAGGAAAATATTTTTTTAAAGGTCGTTTGTTAAAAGTAGTTAGTTTTAGTACATTAAATAGTAGGACCATCACAATTATGCACAATTATTATTCGATACATACACATTAGACACGAAAATCATTAGGACAAACGATATTTAGGAACAACCAAGTTAGGATCAACAATTTCGGCAAAACACGACAAAATACCTATGTGCTACAATTTAGGCCATTCATTTTTCGGCTTGAAGTTGGTATGCGACAAATTTTTCGACATAAAACAATTATGCCACCCGATATAGACCTAAAATTAATTCCAACCTTTTTAGGGTTACGTGGTAAACGAGGAACCCTTATAGTTTCGCCATGTCCGTCTGTCCGTCTCTCCGTCTGTCTGTCCGCAGCATAGCTCATAGGCCGTTAGTATAAGAAATTTGCAATTTGGTACACGTATACCTCCATATCAGTCACACCGAAAAAGAGGTAGAATAAAATATATTAAAAAATATTCGAGCACCTCCCCTATAAGTAAAGTCGGGATGTTTTTTTATTTTACTGTAATCTTATAGTATGGGGTATTGTTGTATAGGTCTATAAAAAAAATCGGGTAAAAAAATAGAGTTTTTTTGTAAGTTAACGTTTTCGGAATTAACCGCTAGGTTTTCTTGCCCCAGGGTCCGCTGGATGCGGGTGACGCAGGATCGGTCATTGTGGCAATCTTTGGGAGAGGCCTATGTTCAGCAGTGGACGTCTTTTGGCTGATATGATGATGATGATGGATGATGATGATGACATTACGATACAAGTGTGAAAAAAGTAAAGGTTGGCGATAAAATAAAACACGACTGAAAGGAGTGTTTTAAATCGACACGAGATTTTAGGGTTCCGTAGTAAACTAGGAACCCTTATAGTTTCGCTACGTCCGTCTGTCTGTCTGTCTATCTGTCTGTCTGTCCGCAGCATAACTGAGTGACCGTTAGAATTAAAAATTTGCAACTTGGTATAGTGTACATATTAATCAGGCCGATAAATTGATAGAATAATATACAAGGTGATCCTATTAACTATGCGTATTTGACATTAGGAGGTAAATGCCCATAATAGCCACGCTGGGCAAAAGGGTTGGCGATCGCAGTAATTTGTCCACTGTGACGATGCTGTGCTGCTGCTGCTCATCATCAATCTTCTATAAAGAAATAGTTATTTGTTGTACAAGGGTGCAAAGTTGTATTTTACCCGCGAGCATGAAATTGAAACACGAGCAAGCGAAAGGATTCCATAGTTGAATCACGAGCGAAGCGAGTGGTTTTAAAACAGAAACTTGAGCGACGCAAGTGTTTTAACTTACGAGAAGTAAAATACATTTGCACTCGTGTGTAGCACAAAACTTTTCCCCTCACTATAGCGAGGAACAGGAGGAGGTTTCTGATATGAATGATTAAAATTGAGGATATATTTCATAGTAGCAGAAGTGCTGAACCACCACCAGTTTTCTTTTTAATCTTTTAATTTCCAAGTTTTGCCCATTCAAAGTTAAGAGTGGGGTCAAATTCCTGCTTGTACAAAATCAGATCTAACTATTTTTCGATACGAGGTAACGAAATAATTATTACTTTGTCATTATATTTTCTAAATGCAGTTAGAAATACGTGGTTAAATTTTTTTGGGTTCATTAACGGGCACGGTGTATACAGTCAATTGCAATCGCCTGGATTTAATTCAATATTTTCTCATTGAATTCATAGGCATTTAAAAGATTAAGGTCATAGTTATATTTTAATCTGCATAAATATAACAAGAGAAAAAATGCACTAGATGAGCATTTTAAAAATTCGTATTTCGGAAAATAGGCTAAATATTTTTTTTTTTTTTCGAAATCTAATTAAAGAAGATGTCATCTATAATTTATGATTAAAATAAAGAAAATATTTTATCTTCCACATTGATTTTTTTAGAGTCAAACATGAGCATTTTCGAAAGTCTCAATTTTCATTTATATTTTTCTATTACAAGTAGTTGCTCTAACACATTTATATTTATTTTACAAAATGAACACGGCAAGTACTTCATTTTTAGAATAAAATTATATTTGATATGCACCAGGGTTGGCTCAAGAACCAATTGAAAATATAATGACAAAGTAATAATTATTTCGTTACCTTTTATAGAAAAAAAGTTATGTCTGTTTTTCCACAATTAGAAATTTGACCCGACTCTGAATTTTGCACGGGCAAAACTTGGAAACTAAAAGATAAAAAAGAAAACTGGTGGTGGTTCAACACTTCTGCCACCATGAAATATATCCTCAATTTTTTTCATTCAAATCAGAAACCATGCAGCACACTCGATTTGTTGATTTCACCTGGAATGACCCTTTACCATTATTTCGTTAGGTCCGTTGGTCTTTCTTGAGTGAAATCTAATTTCTTATGATTTTTTTAACACTTTTTTTCCTAAGTTTTCAGCTTTGTTCAAGTGGGGAACAAAAGAAATAAACGAACACTGACGTCGTTTATACCAAGAAAGAAAATAAGGTATGTGAGTTACAACCCGCAAATGGTAGGTATATAAACCCCTAATATTTTCATTTGCAAGTATAAGTATTCTTTTTTGATATATAGGTAATATATAGACAGGTTAAAAATTTTTTTTGGGTCAGTGAGGGCAGCCACCAGATCCAGAGTAGCTATGCGAAAATGGTCTTATACGCCCTTCCTCGATTTTAAATTAGTGAAAATTGGCGTTTACTGATTTTGGGAAAATCATACGGGTTCCGAGAAAATTGTCCTTTTTAACAACCTTTTTTTGATGCCAATCGATCCTGTTTCTGTTCAGGATCAAAAGCTTGTATGACACCAAAAAAAATTTTTCGGCTAGAAAAGCCGCAAATCGAGATAATGAATGTAGCTAATGTTTCCACACAGTATTATTGTCATTTAGCATAGGAGGTATAATTATCGTGACATATGATGATTATGATGTAATTAAACTTTCACTCTTTCCATAGTAAATTTAACTATGAAAACAGTTTTCTTGAAATTTTGGCTTTTTTATACATTGCTATAAGTTGACCCCTAAGAAACTATTGGTACTGGATACGAATGGAATCGATTAACAAAAAAATTAAGCGTGAAAAAATATTTATTAGTACCGATGGTGTATTTTTTGGTGTATGGTGTATTTTAGTGGGTCATTTTACGTCAGGTCCAAAACTTCGGAGGGCCATCTGTACTAAAAAAACGTCTTAGGAGACACGTGCAAAAACGAAATTCGTAACTCGTGTCGATTTAAAACACTCCCATATCGATCGGTCGTGTTTCAAAACATCGCCACTCGTTTCGAATTTCATGTTTTTCGCACTTGTGTCGAAATGTACTATTTTAACATCCATACAAATTGTGTGGGGATTTTAAATCTCGATTTGCGGCTTTTCTAGACGAAACCTTTTTTTTGGGTCTATACAAGCTTTTGATCCTGAGCAAAAACAGGATCGATTTTTTTTCCTAGTCTGTAGACGTGTCCCAATGCTGGGCAAATGTCTCTCCCTCAGATCTCCACAGCTCCCGGTTCGGTGCCAAGTCTGGCCAATTGTTGGCCAAGGCGTCCAGGTCGTCCTGCCATCTCCGCCTGGGCCTGCCTCGTCCCCGCCTAGTTTGCAGCATCCACTTGGTGGCAGTGTCGCCGTAGATAAAATGTCTACGTGATAATTTTATCATTGTCAATGGTAATGAAGTTTGTCTATAAAAACTGTGTATATTTATATTACATTTTTTATCTTTTTATTCACAAGTACGGTTGCCACCAATTGCACTTGAAATTTATTTTTAAAATGGATCTTTTCAAATAGGAGACGCAACATGACTTCAAAAAATTTAGAACAAATCTTAATTTGCTTTGCAGAGCTAAAACAGCAATGAGTCCATATATATTATGTATACTTACTTCAAAGACAGGTAATAGAAACTTCAAAGATAGGTACTCTCTTTTCAAAATGGCAGATAATTTTGAATATAACTTAGAAATAGAAGAGGTACTATTTTTTCACAAAAGGTAAAACAATGCAATATGAATTGATCGAATTCAGGATCTGATCCCGCTATTATTATGGTTACTGCGAAACCCTCTCGACGTTTTTATCAAAATCAGATAGATTAGATAATTATTCAATAGGGGGCTGCCTAATTAATGAACAATAGTATATTTAGTAGCAGCATTCCGCCCATGCGAAGCCGCCGTAGCTAGTTATGGAAAATTACTTTATTTCCACAACATAATGTAATATTTATAAATGTACCGTGTGTAATTAATAATAACATTAATAACAATGATACCTCGTGTGAAACTAAATGTAATTTTTGGTAACCATTATAATGGCGGGACCAGATCCGTTGTAAAATAATTTGTACCTCTTCAATTTCAAAGTTATATTCAATCAGTCTGATCCCGCCATTATAACGTTATAATGGCGGAACCAGGTCCTGAATTCTGTCGATTCATATTGCATTATTTAGTACTGAATTGGTACTATTTGGTACCTGTTGTAAAAAAATGAGTAACTCTTCAATTTCAAAAATTATATTTCGAATAATTTGGTCCCGCCATTATAACGTTATAATGGTGGAACCAGGTCCTGAATTCTGTCCACATTCTGTCGATTCATATTGCATTATTTAGTACTGAATTAGTACTATTTGGTACCTCTTGTAAAAAAATTAGTAGTAAACAATGCAATATAAACCGACAAAATTCAGGACCTGGGTCCGCCATTATAACGTTATAATGGCGGGACCAAATTATTCGAAATATAACTTTGAAATGGAAGAGGTACTATTTTTTTTACAAAAGGTACCAAATAGTATCAATTCAGTATTAAATAATGCAATATGAATCGACAGAATTCAGGACCTGGTCCCACCATTATAACGTTACAATGGCGGGACCAGACGGATTGAATATAACTTTGAAATTGAAGAGGTACAATTTTTTTTACAACAGGTACCAAATAGTACTAATTCAGTACTAATAAATAATGCAATATGAATCGATCGAATTCAGGATCTGGTCCCGCCATTATAACGGTTACAATTTTTGTGGAACAACTCAAATTATTTTATAAAATATTTTTTAAGTTATTTTTTTTAAGTAGGTAGTAACACTACGATGTACCTATATAAAGTTAAATATTTGATGCCATATACCACAGAAAAAATACCTAAGCTTACCAAAGCCATTGGTGGAATTTGAACCCGACGTCCTCAGCTTTAGTGGCTGATGCTTAACCTCCTAAGGCCCGGGCCTTTTAAATATTTTTAGTCAGAAAGACCGAGGTGGCGTTTTAAAGAACAAAAAATGGCGACCATTGTTAAGTCCTGACGTCATGGAATTAATGTTTACATTGTGATTGAACGACCTTTAAAATTTTATTACCCAGGACTTAATGATGAACGCCATTTTGTTCTTTTAGAAGGCACTTGGGACTTAGGAGGATAAACCACTGGAGTGGCCGAGTGATGGTTTAGGCAACAGCCGCAAAACTGAGGACAACTCTCCAAATTCCACCGTTGGTAAACTTCGATATTGTTTATTTATTTAGTACCTATATGTCATCTAATATTTAAATTAGTAAATGTAATATTTTTTTTAAGATCTACTATTTTCTTGTAATTGTAATTCTTCAATTTACAGTTGTAATTGTAATTCTTGAAATAAAGTACTGATTACCGTTTAAGATAATATAATAAATGCCTTAATGTTTTACTTATGTGCATTTTTATTTTTATAATGAATGCAATTTAATTTAGTAAAATAAGCTTCCTTAAACCTGATAGCTGCTGGTAAGTCACATTAATAATTATACAAATGTAATGCATAATTCCATTCATTTGGCTTTTCACGGAAACTACTTCACCATTGCACTGAAGCGAATTGTGGAGAAGATAGAATCGGGTTTTTTCTTCAATATACGAAAATAAGAGATTGTGCATTACATCTATACACTTATTAATCTCATTAAACAATTTTTCAGGTATATTTAACTTCTAGCGGGCCAGCAAGGCGGTGGCAACTAACAGGTTACTGATTGTCTCCTGTTCGTTGCCGCCGCGATTTGGGCTCTACTTTTCACTTACGATCAAGTGGAGTGGAGCCACTTTGTTGTGCCAACATAAATAAAATAAAATAATTCTTAATAATCTCCAAAAAGAAAAAATAAATAATTTTAGAATATTTACCTCTGTAAATGTCAAATTAGTAGGTATGGACTCGCAAATGTGCGTCGTTGGCACTGCAATAGTTGGTGGACTCTTGTGCGTTTGGCGCACACAGCAGTGGGAAAGTTGAATGTCTACGAAAAGCTGGTGATAGTGAATACTTAGGGCCTATATTCAACAGTATCGTGTTCTGATCAGAAAAATGTTTTTTTTTTATTATAGTGGACTAGTGGCTTGCCTTACAACCAGTTGGTCAAACAGGCATACTATCGAACCAAGCCATTTTGTTCTAACACAGATTTTTTTTCTCTTACTATTTCCTAATCAGAATACGATGCTGTACAGTCACCATCTGATATAGCGGAGCGGCCAGGGTGCTCATAAATGTCTGAGCAGGCCGCTATTATCATAGCGTTCGTGTGCATGCTCAGATATTTTTGAGTGCCGTGGTCGTTCAGATATATCTGATGATGACTAACAAATTGATTGATCTGTACTGAAAATCCATTTTTAGTACAGATTTTTGCCGCACTAGTACGAGAAATGGCTCATTTCTTGTCAGGTCGAAACTTCAGAGGGCCATCTGTACTGAAAAACGTCGTATGATACACGTGCGAAAAGGAAATTCCTAGCTCGTGTCGATTTAAAACACTCATTTTATCTTCTTCCTATTAAATCTGTCTTTTGCATTGCATTGAGACGACTATCTACTCGAAAAGACAAGGATAGTCTTATAAAATCTATCCCTCTCTATCTTTTTTACCATCTAGTACTTTGACAAGTGTAATTTTTCAAAAGAGGTAGTGATAAATTACAAACTCGGCCGCTTTCATTAAAAAAAATCACCAAGGTTCAATGACCCCGCTCGGTAAAATGAGGTAGTGTGCGTGAAGTGCGTGTGTGTGCGAAATGGGGAAATTTGACAGAATCTGAAAAATTTCCCACATCTATCCGACCCTTAATAACTGCAAGTATTGGTAACGTTAGGTTTTACTCGATACGTAAAGCAGGCCATCACGCTCGCTCCAATATGTCAGTGCGAGCGTGATAGAATGCTTTACGTATCGCATAAAACCTAACGTATCCTTTACTTTCCATTTTCTTGGCTACGGCTATACGGTTACCTAATTAGGCTAGAGCGGTTTTTAGCATCGATTGTCACGATAGATGGCGCTGTAGGAATTTTAGATGGCGCTATCAACATTACACCGCAGTTTTTTTATGAATTTGGATTACTTGTAATTTATATTACCCTATAACCCCGTCGTGTGTGATATGATATATTATGATCTAACATCAATTTTTTGCAGCACTGTCACAAATATCAGTGAGAGTGCTAATAATTTGCCCCTGAATGTGAACAGGATGCTTAGCCAAGTTGCCATGCGCTAGCGCTTAGTAGCGTATCGTACTTTTCCCTGTCACTCTTTCTTATTAGTGCGACAAAGACGTTAGCTGCCTTTCGTTTACGATTGACGCTTAATAGCGCTAGCGATTGGCAACTTGGCTAAGCACCCAGGAGTAGATAATTATTAGTTATTCCATGATGAGAGACATTACACACGATCGAGTGTGGTTTTATGAAACTAGCCACAGGTAAGTACTATTCAATAATTTATGCAAATCAAGTAGGCCTCTGAATACCAAGCTGTCGTATACCACCTCTTTTATAAAAAAAATCGGCCATTAGCATGTCGGGCCATGCTCAGTCTAGGGTTTCGTATTATGTTCGAAATAGTTTTATTTTTAAGTATTTTATAAGTCCTAGATGAAATTTGTATTAAAAGTTATTTATTACGTACTGTAGGTAATCATCATTGAGTCATCATCATCATGTCAGCCGAAAGACGTCCTCTGCTAAACATAGGCCTCCCCCAAAGATTGCCACAATGACCGGTCCTGTGCCACCCGCATCCAGCGGACTCCTGCGACCTTCACCACGGAGGCTACGGAGGCTGACAAAACAAAGAAAGTAAATGCGTTTTAATAACTGCAAGTATTGGTAACGTTAGGTTTTACTCGATACGTAAAGCAGGCCATCCCGCTCTCTCCAATATGTCAGTGTGAGCGTGACAGAATGCTTTACGTATCGCGTAAAACCTAACGTATCCTTTACTTTC
Source organism: Thaumatotibia leucotreta (assembly GCA_025490895.1). NCBI lineage: Eukaryota > Metazoa > Arthropoda > Insecta > Lepidoptera > Tortricidae > Thaumatotibia > Thaumatotibia leucotreta. The sequence continues at coordinate 15,427 of JALPQI010011783.1, forward strand.
CATTTTCTTGGCTACGGCTATACGGTTACTTAATTAGGCTAGAGCGTAATATTTTCTTCGGTTACCATGAGGATTACTCATGAAATAAAACTATGAAAACGGATAAACTCGCGTATATTAACTAATTTTAACTTCATTCCGACGTTTCGAACACTTTACAGGGTTCGTGGTCTGCGGATGACTGACAATGGAGGAAATTTGATAGATCTACCTCCATCAAAATAAGAAAGATAAGTACAAAACTACCCACCAAAGAAAAATTACTAAACCACAGACAATAAATTTTAAGGGTGGATGTACATACAATATTTGCAAATTAAGCTAGTTATTCATTACAAATATTTTCAGAATGAAGACAAGAGACAAAATAAATAATCTACGCCGGTTCTATCCCTACGCCACTGCCTGAGAAGTATTTCCTTCCTTTGTATGATTGTATTGTTAGGAAGGTAACCCAAAATTGGGACCGGCAAGAAACTCAGCGGGACAATTCTTTTCAAAAAAACATTTGTAGTACATCTTAAGATCATCATGCATTAAACCAAAACATACAATTTTGATTAAAAAGGAAATTTAAAATAATTTTGAAAAAATGTTGCCAGTACTAAAAAGGGAGGAATGGTCACCACCGCCAAATACATCAGCCTCACGGTTTATGTCTAGACTGTTCCTTTATCAGATGAACAACTGGATCCCAAGCTGGTGGTAGAGACAAGCTTCTTTCCATTCTATTAAAGTTTGGATATTTCATTATCTCAATAGCCTCACGCAACATTCTAGGAATGTTTCTCTTCTCCTTAACGAGAACCAAAGGCTTGTCAAACTTAATAGAATGATTCGGTCCATCACTGACATGCTCCCAAACCGCAGACTGTTGTCGACGGTGCTTGACATCGGCTATGTGTTCCTTCACCCTAGTAGTGATATTCCTCTTTGTCAATGTGGGCTTTCATATGTTGGGCAGACAAAGAGGAATATCACTACTAGGGTGAAGGAACACATAGCCGATGTCAAGCACCGTCGTGAGGAGTACCTACATATTAGTTATTGCATAATGAGGAGCATTACACACGAGTGTGGTTTTATGAAACGAACCGCAGGTGAGTACACTATTCATGCAGAGTCACATACATAACTTTATTTATGACAGAAGAAAATCAAGCTTGCGGCTGAATACCAAGCTGTTGTAATACATCTTTTTAAATAAATAAAAAACTGGCCAATAAATCAAAACGGCTGGGCCGATTATGTTCGAAATAGTTTTATTTTTAAGCATTCTATAAGTCCAAGATAAAATATTAGGTCATTACCTATGTCATTGGCGTTTTGTATGGAGAATTTTGTGAAACGGCTCTTTTCCATACAATGAATTTTGTGTATATTTTTTGATGACAAAATCAAAATAAACCAAATTTTACCAGTAATATTAGACACTTCTAATGCGTGTTTTGTAAGTATATCTTTATTACAGAAAAGAAGGTATCTACTATCATTTTTTTTATTTATTACGATAATAATTAACTACATACATGTTTTATGATAGTATCGTATTTATACCTATTTTAAACATATGAACCGGCATATGGCAAGAATTGTATTACGACGTACCTATATTCTTAAAATCATACTAATGTCTAAAATAATTAAGATAAACGTATGTACACAAAGTGACAATTTTTAACACAAGTGCGAAAAGTAATACGTATACCGTTCTATAATGTTAGGACTGTTTTCTAAGAAATAAAATATAGGTGATCGTATTAGTGAAAACGCTGTACAGTCGCTATTAGAAATCGCAGCGGCCAGGGTGCTCATAATAATCGCTAACGCTTAGTAGAGTATCGTAGTTTTCCCTATCTGTCACTCTTTCATATTATGCGACAAAGACAGTTAGCTGCCTTTCGTTTACGATTGACAATTAAGCGTTAGCGATTGGCAACTTGTCTAAGCACCCTGGCGTCTATTGTCATAGCGTTAGAGTAAATAATAATAAATAAATAATAAATGAATTTCATCGGACATTTTACACAAATCGACTTAGTCCCAGTGAGCTCAAGTAAGGCTTGTGATGTGATGTGTTATATATATTATGTAATAGATAGATACATATAGCTACTTAAATACATAGACAGCCATGACCAAGGAACAAATATTTCATCATCATCAGCATCATCAGCCTGTCTCAGTCCACTGCTGGACGTAGGCCTCTCCTGTTCTATTCGTAAGATAAACGCATTAGGAGGTAAATGCCCATAATCGCCACGCTGGGCAAGCGGATTGGCGATCGCAGTAGTGTGTCCACTATGATGACGCTGCTGCCCATCATCAATCTTGTATCAAAGAATGGACAGTGACACTTCAATCCCTTAGTCGACTCTTATGACACCCGCGGGAAGAGTTGGGGTGGTGACAAATGTATTCTTACTGCCGTCACCACACGGCTAATGCAACAAATATTTGTGATAAATAAATACACAAACAATTCCCTCGCAGGGATTCGAACCCGGAGCCTCCAGCTTCGTAGGCAGGGTCACTACCAACTAGGCTACAGAGGCTGACAAAAGAGTGATTGATATTTTTTCCATATATCTGAAGGCGACTGTACTTTGTCGTTTACCATAAGGACGGGACTGACGATATAACCGTTTAAAAACTACAGTGTTGTCAAAAAGAGAACGTTTGTTTTTTGGTGCATTTAAACCAAACGAGCATTCGCTCATTCTATCCCTCACGAAATCAACGAATTTCGACCAATCACGTTTTGTGTAACGAACGAATTTCGTAGAGTGGGGGATAGAATGAGGGAATGCTCCTTTGGTCTAAGTGTACCTTTATGGACAAAATAAAAGATACAATAATACATGCATACATTTTCTGTACTACTCGCTTAAATTACCAAAAAAAATTCTCAAATCGTCTTGGTTATGCCAGTCTTCTGCGGACAATTGAAATTAAACTGTCTTTGCTAAAACAAATGTTTTCTAGATTTACGATGTACGATTAAATCAGCGAAAATTAATTGAGTATTGAGCTCACTGACCAGGTATGTACAATTAAGAATATGTAATTTTGTGTAAAATTATTCAATTACAAGTAATAATGTAAAAAAGTGAAAACTATGTATTTATTTCCATTCATTAATTCGCACAGTGAAAACGAATGTATACTACAAGTATACGTAATTGAATGTAATAAAATCCGCCGTATTTAGTGTCAAGTCTACCGTTAGATGGCGGGGCTTGTATTTTAGATGACGCTATCGATGTGTCGACTCAGATTGTATAATTTCAAGGCCCGATTTATTTATGCATAAGATCCAATGTACTGTTGTACATTAACAATTTTTAAAGAGTGAAATTTTAAAGCATTTTCACAAATTCCAGTGAAAGTGTTATAACACACTCTATTAAATTAAATTTAATTGTCATTGACATACTTATGCATGATTTCGTCTTTATTTATTTATATATATATATATATATATTAATATATATATATATAATGCTTATAATGCTTTAAATATATATATATATATATATTTAAAGCATTTTCACAAATTCCAGTGAAAGTGTTATAACACACTCTATTAAATTAAATTTAATTGTCATTGACATACTTATGCATGATTTCGTCTTTATTTATTTATATATATATATATATATATATATATATATATATATATATATATATATATATATATATATTATATATTATGTATTAATTTATATATATGTGGCTGCGCACATGGTACGGTACCTAGCCACGGCATTTAGTTACAGAGTTACATGAGTTTTTGTCGAAGCGGGTGAAAAAGTGCCAAAATGGGTTTGTGCTATAATTGGGTTATTTACATCCTAAGGAACACGTGTGTACAAGAATATCAGTAAAATTATGTTTTTTTAGTATATTTCTCCGACCATAAAGCTTAGTACTCAGGGTACCTTGTCACGCCATGTCTTAAAAGCGTTTAAAATTTGAATTATTTTGACAATATTTCCGTCGCGGGTAGTCAAATGCCTCTTTCTAACAAGGAAGGGTACCGAACTGTCCGACTCCGATTTGATTAATTTTGATATATGTTATAGAGTAGTCTAAGATAACGGACATTTTTATAAATAAAAATATATTGATTTTTGCAATAATTTTACCAAATAACATTTTGATACAAATATTTTTTGCACTTAAGGTACTAAAATAGTGCCTTTACATTTAAGTTACTAAAGTATAGTAAATGCCGTGACAAGGTACCCTAGTTACGTTTCCATACAAAAGTTTCGACCGGGTCACTAAACTTTATTGATTAAAAAAGTGCTTTAACGTTATTTGGATGACACCATTGTGGCATACTATGCTAAATATAGTTAAATTATGTGATAAATCATCGATATACACATCATTTTGTTGATTTTTAATATTATAAATGACCTTTTTTGTAATTGTTAAAAAGTGCGGTAATTATTAAATTTATTGTTGATTATGGAATTTCTTTTATTCAATTATTCCAAAATGCCTTAGAATATGTAACTACGATAAGAAACTAACAGTTTTAATCTCATTATATTATGAATTGGGTATATTGAACACTTTCGTATTTCTTTCGCCCTTGCATGTTCAACCTAAGAAATCTAAATAATTAACATGTATTTTTAAACAATTAACCTTTATCATAATTCTTGAACTTCCAACGATTATAAGTATATCCGTCACTATGTAACTTCGAAGTAGAAGTGCGTGTTTTGGCATTATAAACTATAAATGCAATTTTCTCAACTTGTGCATTTCGGAAGTCGCAGATTCAAAAATGTATATAAAAATAGTGGTTCAACCTAGAGTCATGATTCTTTTTTTTATTGATAGCAATCTCCTTTTTGGAACTATACATAACTCAATACCTGCAACTAGGTACTTTTCCCCGTGCACAGCTACATATTATCTATTATATTATGTATTGCATGCATATGTTATTTTAGTAAGAATATTTGTGTCGTAGGCGTAGGGTAGTTTCATTGATAGTAAGTAGTAAGTAATCTTGTATAGCACCGCCCACAACTTCTCTGCTTTGCCTTATGGATGACTGGTAGAGAATGCCTTTTGGCATTAAGTTCGCCTTTTGTACATTAAGGTTTCTTTTGTGCAATAAAGATTAAATAAATAAATAAATAAATAATATTTAGGTTAATTTTTTTATGTTTAAATAAGCAAAGATCAGACAAAATGATCGTCATTATTCGCAATAGTAATGGACATGACTCCAAAGATGAATAAATAATCAATCATTTCGAAAAATTATGTAATTTTTTTCGTAATGTATGGGGCTTTGGCTTTACTTTCAAAAGTGTGCAACCTTTAAACGTTGTCCAATCTCAATAAAATTTTATATATATCATTTTTATATCAGAGAAACTTAGGGCGTGAGCAAAGTCAGGGAAAATATCAAAGTGCCCATACAAAAGTGAAACACCCTAGTGCTTAGTCAAGTTGCCAATCGCTAAACGTTTAATCGTCAATCGTAAACGAAAGGCGGCTAACTGTCTTTGTCGCACTAATATGAAAGAGTGACAGAGAGGGAAACTACGATACGCCGCTAAGCGTTAGCGATTGGCAACTTGAATGACTAAGCATCCAATAGGCTTAGCACAGGATTAGTGCGACAATAAGTCGCCGCGAGATAGCCTATTCATCCCTCTTTTATTGATATAGTTAGTAAAAAATGAAAAATCTATCTCGCGGCGACATACTGACATACCAATCATGTGCTAAGCATACAGGCCGCTAGTCATCGTGTTAAGGTGCATTCAGACCAAGCGAACATTCGCTATTCTTACCTCCCACTCTACGAAATTCGAACGTTACACAAAACGTGATTGGTTGATTTCGTAGAGCGGGGGATAGAACAGCGAATGCTCTTTTGGTCTGAATGCACCTTTATTTTTCAGATATTTTTGAGCACATTGGCAGCTCCGATATATCTGACGGTGTACAGTGAAAACAAAAGTATTCATATTTTACAGACAAACGGGTCTTAATCGCGTAAACTTACGTTTAATTATATCCTGACGTTTCGGGCATGACGTTACACCCGTGGTCGCAGGCAGACTGAGTGATAATCGTGAAAGTTTAAATCAATATAAAAGTATTCATACTAGTATAAATGTAACAAATATAATTGGCCCCGTTGACAACGCGCAGAGCAGTATTTAGTGTCAAGTCTCCCGGTAGATGGCGCGGATTGTTTTTAGATGGCGTTATCGATGTGTTGACTCAGATTCTATAAGAATATGGCTAGGCCTCTGAAAAATTTAAGATGATACTTACGTTATTTGTCCGTGACAGGGTGCACAGATATAATTTTGCAACTCTTTCACAAATTCCAGTGAAAGTGCTTATAAGAGTAGTAATGCTAACGTGGGTTATCTTATTATAGGTAGAACATGTTTATTGTTTGTATTAAGATGGCTTACGATGACCCCGTTTTATACATTTATCGTGTTAAGCGTCACTTTCGCACATGCACACTTGTTAGAACGAGACGGCAAGGGGCAAGGACGACAAACGATTAGACATGGTACCGTACCCTACAGAGATCGGACAAATGTGCGTCATTGTCCGCAATCGTGTTGGACACGACTATAAAGTTGAATAAATAATTTATCATTTTCGAAAAATTACACATTAGGTCATTATCAATGATATTGACGTTTTGTATGGAGAATTTTGTAATGTATATTTTCCGTACAATGAATTTTGCGTATACTTTTTTTCAAGTCAATCAATATGAACCAAATTTAGCCATTGATATTAGACTCTTACTGAGGCCTGTTTTGTATATTCCTATTTCATAAAACAAGGTACTATAACACATTTATACCTATTTGAACCGGCAGCAATGGCAAGAGTGGTTTTCAAAGCTTATTTTAGAATATCACTTAAGGAAAAATACAATAAGTTTGAAAAAATCTTTGTTACATAGTGCACTGTTAAAAATACATGTATCTAAGTTACTTTTTAGATAATAAATTGAGGGACCAAATAATCTCTATGACCAAAAACGCTAATTTCATAGGTAATGAAATGACCCAATATTTGATACTACAGGTAATTATGAAAATATGAGTATAATATTGTTACGCCGGTGGCATGATGAAAACTACAAATATGATTTTAGACACGTTAGAAGCGTTTTCAGCAGGCTGAAATGCGTTTTCAGGCCGTTTCAGAAGGTCCTCTTTCACATACTACAAAATCAAATATTCACCCCAGATACTGTCGTTTTCAGGCGCCTGAAATATGTTTTCAGGCCGTTTCAGGTTACCCTCTATCGGATAGCGCAATAACCTGAAAACCCGTTTTCAGGCGTTTTCAGGACCCCTTTCGGGCCTCTCAAGTACAAATCGGTATATAGCTAAATTTCCCATAGGAGTGAAAGAGAAAGCACTATTAGATAGAGACAGCACGAGAGAATGTTCTCGAAGGATGTGAACGAGACAGCTATAGAGAGAACATACTGGACGGGTATGAAAGAGAAAGCTGTAGAAAGAGACAGCGATACTCTAGAATGTTCGCGCACAGACCCACCGACCCGACCTAACTCGGGAACTTTCTGGAGTCGAATCATCTAGCACTTTGTAGATTTGAGTGGCTTGTATATAAACCCAGCATGTCCCGGCCAAGGAGTAGTTTCTATCGAGACAGCGAAGAGATAACTCAGAGCGAAGACTGCGAGTTTGAGAGTGTAATAGTGGACCAGTGTGAAGTGTTAAGCGTGTGATAAGTGTTTTAGTTTACTGTTTGTTCCTTTAATTAGTAATTAAAGTGTCAGTTTTAATTAGTGGCTTATTTATACATTTTCTATAGAAAACCCACCCCACGAACGTAACAAAATAAAAGTCACCTTAAGGAAAATTGTATTTGTTTGATTAATCAATTAATAATCATTAAATCAACTTTGGAGTCACGTCTATATACATATTATATTATACGGTACGGTTAGACCATCAAAAAATAATTGAGCATTGAGTTTACTGGTATAATTTAAAATAATGTAATTCTCTTTAAAATTATTTAATAATAGGTATACAAGTAGTAAAATAAATGTATAAAATTATGTATTTCTTTCCATTCATTAGTTCTTACAGTTGTCATCAGAAATATTGTAACGGCCAGTGCTCACAAATATCTGAGCAGGGTGCTTAAACAAGTTGCCAATCGTAAACGAAAGGCAGCTAACTGTCTTTGTCGCACTAATATGAACGAGTGACAGAGAAGGAAACTACGATACGTCACTAAGCGTTAGCGATTGGCAACTTGAATGACTAAGCATCCAGTAGGCTTAGCACAGGATTAGTGTGACAATATGTCGCCGCGAGATAGCCTACTCATCCCTTTTTTATTGATATAGTTAGTAAAAGATGAAAAATCTATCTCGCGGCGACATACTGACATACCAATCATGTGCTAAGCATACAGGCCGTTATTCATCGTGTTATAGGGCACGTTCAGATATTTTTGAGCATATTGGCAGCTCCGATATATCTGACGGTGTACAGTGAAAACAAAAATATTCATACTAGTATTATTATTTATTTATTTATTTAATCATTGTTACATTTAGGTTACATAATAGTAAACTAAAAATAAGCACCGAGAAATCCTAAACTCGGGTTTTTACCGACACCTCATTCGCAGAATTTCAGTTTCGTGGAATCAATATTATAATTATATTGGTGTAAATGTTACAAATATAATTGGCCCCGTTGACAACGCGCAGAGCAGTATTTAGTGTCAAGTCTCCCGGTAGATGGCGCGGATTGAATTTTAGATGGCGTTATCGATGTGTTGACTCAGATTCTATAAGAATGTGGCTAGACATATATGTAGATCCCATCATCCTCACGCCGGGCCAAGTCCAAAGGATGATTAGACGCACCCCGCTGAAGAAGGCGCCGCGCCACCTACCCCCGCGAGCCATCGCGACGCTGGCGCGACTCTTCACCGGAGTCCTGCGGACCGGCCACTTCCCGCGCCCTGGAAGCGGGGTCGCGTCATTATGATCCCAAAGCCCGGGAAGAATATTCTTCGTCCTGAGAGCTATCGACCCATCACGCTGCTGCCTACCATCTCGAAGGTCTTCGAGAAGCTGCTTCTGCCTCACCTGACGCCCCACATTCAGCCACGCGACGAACAATTCGGCTTCCGTCCGGAACACTCGACGACACTCCAGCTCGCCCGCGTGCTGCACCACGCTGCGGCAGCCTTCAACAAGCGGGAGCACACGGTCGCTGTTCTCCTGGACATGGAGAAGGCGTTCGATCGCGTATGGCACTCCGGCCTCCTCTACAAGCTGTCCACATCCACTACTCCACGTCGAGTAGTCAAGGTTGTGGCCACCTTCCTGGAACACCGTCGCTTCCACGTGGCCGTGGAGAACGCCGTGTCCACCGACCGCGCCATCCTCGCCGGAGTGCCCCAGGGGAGCTGCCTCTCGCCCGTGTGCTATGGGCGTTACACCGATGACATCCCGGCCAGCGAGGGCGTAATGCTCGCGCTATACGCCGATGACGCTGCCTACATCACGACGTCCATCCGGTTGTCACACGCAGCGCACAAGGCCCAGTGCGCCCTAGAGGCCCTCCCCTCATGGCTGAAGAAGTGGAGGCTGTCAGTCAACGTCCAGAAGACCTAGGCGATCGCTATATCCCGCAAGGTGCTGATGCCGCCGCGTCTCACACTCCTGGGGCAGGCCGTCGAGTGGTCCCCGATGGTGAAATACCTGGGGGTGACCATAGACCGCCGCCTCACCATGGCCCCTCACGTCAAGAACGTGATCGCCCAGACGCGTGCCGCTCGCACCCTACTCGTCCCGGTTCTGAGGTCCCGGCTATCGCTCCGCGTAAAGCTAGGCGTGTACAAGACTTACGTCCGGTCACGCCTAACTTATGCAGCCCCCGCGTGGTACGCGCTGGTGGGAGAGTGCAACAGGAAGCGACTGGACGCTCAGCAGTCGCTCGCTCTACGCACCATCGTCGACGCCCCTCGCTACGTGAGGAACGACGTGATAGCCCGGGACCTGAGAGCGGAACCGCTCCGGGACTTCATAGCTCGCCTGGCGGGGCGGATGTTCGCGCGCGCGGACCAGTCGCGCTGGAGCCACCTCCGCGGCATAGCGCCGTACCACGCGCGCCCCGCCCGACCACAAGGGGCTGCCGCGCGAGCTCGCGCCCGCAGCCCCCGCCCCACCGGACTGACCACTCGGACTCGTCGCCACCCTGACACCGGTTGACGATCGCCGGCCGGGCCTCCCCCAACGGGGTCCCACACCGCCGGCTCGATCTCGCCGGTGTGAGAAGAACACCGGACAAGACCATCGGAGCCTCACCCGAGGCCCCACCCCAATGACCCAGCCATATTGATGGCTGGCGGCTGACACCGCTGCAGGGGGCTAACGCCCCGAACAGCATCCCCAATCCCCCGAGGGGGAATTGAGAAGACGTCCACTGTCTGTCATTTAGCTGCCTTTCGTTTACGATTGACAATTAAGCGTTAGCGATTGGCAACTTGTCTAAGCACCCTGGCGTCTATTGTCATAGCGTTAGAGTAAATAGTATTAAATAAATAATAAATGAATTTCATCGGACATTTTACACAAATCGACTTATTCCCAGTAAGCTAAAGTAAGGCTTGTGATGTAAATGTTAAGCAACGGTATATAGATACATATAGCTACTTAAATACATAGACAGCCATGACCAAGGAACAAATATTTGTGATAAATAAATACACAAATAATTCCCTCGCCGGGATTCGAACCCGGAGCATCCAGCTTCGTAGGCAGGGTCACTACCAACTAGGCTACAGAGGCTGACAAAAGAGTGATTGATATTTTTTCCATATATCTGAAGGCGACTGTACTTTGTCGTTTACCATAAGGACGGGACTGACGATAAAACGGTTTAAAAACTACAGTGTTGTCAAAAAGAGAACGTTTGTTTTTTGGTGCATTTAAACCAAACGAGCATTCGCTCATTCTATCCCTCACTCTACAAAATCAACGAATTTCGACGAGTCTATATTAATTCGCATAATTTATTACACATACTTCAAATTGGCATAGCGTTGTTAAGCATACTATTTAAGTGGCATAAGCATAATTTCGCATAAACGATTACGCATAATGTATTTACGTATAACGTAAACTATCATAACGATGATTTGGAATAATTAGGATGAGCATAATACTAATTGGTATACTTAATGAAAGGTATAAAAATAATAGATAAAATAATAATGACCGATCATAGATTGCGTAGCGAAACCGATACTATATACCTAATATTTTTGCGAAGTTACTGTCGATTAGTACGTATTAATAATATTATTATACAAGGTGCCCGTGAGGAAAGGGAAAAATTTTAACAGTATATTCCTGAGACTAAAAGAAGCAAAAAATGTTAAGTGAGTTTTGGTCAAATTTGCAAAAAAAAATTTTTTTTTTTTTTTTGAAGTTTTGAATGCCTCAATACACATTTTATTAATGAAACTATCGCGAAAATGCACTTTAAAAGTTTTTTTATTTTATTTGCTAGGTAATTAAAGATTTTGTTTGTTCATTTGATGTCTGTCAATTAAGTGTGACAGGATTAAGACAACATGGTAATAAAATCGTTTCCTAAAATGCGTTTATCATAGCGTAACGGGCTAAAACAGTTTTAGGAAAAAATATAATTTTCTCTTAAAAGAGACTCAATCCAGAAAACTTCATATGACATTTTTAACTTCAAATTTGGTCAGAAATTCGCTGTTGATTTTTTCCCCTTCCTCATGGGCACCGTGTATACTATATATTGCTTCCAATTTAAAACTAGTTTAGACTTTTTTTTTACTTGTGCGTTGTGCGTAGGTATAACAGTTAATGTTTAGGGTCTTGACATATTTTATTGACTGACATACATGTATACCTAATTATATTTTTATATTAAATATTGATTATTTTACTTATTATAATACACACATTTTTACCCTAGCAATTTAAAATATAAATACGGCGTGTGTATTTTATACGGGATACAGTTATCGTTTTGTGATCGTAGAAATCATGGTATAGGTAAATAGGTTCCCTACATCCTATTTTAAGCATCATTAAAATATACGCCCGTATTGAATAGGTAGGTACACACACACTCTGTACTGTGCGCCTCATGCACCTACCAAGATGTGATTTCTTTACTAATAAAATTGATTATTAAATACCTAATGTTTTATTTAATTGATTGTATTTGACATGTTCATTAGGATGTGTAGGAGATATCGACGAAAGCTAGGCTTCAACTTCGCTTCGTCGCTCCTGCTTATTAGTCTTTTGAACTTAACCTTACTGTCTTGGTTTTACCCTGATCTGCCTAATTCGCTTGATTTCTAAGTTTATGCTAATCCATATTAGGACAAATAAAGTTATATTTAATAATGTTATGCATATTTCAATTATGCATAATCAGAAATATGCGTATTAAGCATTATGGAATTTTATTAGTTTGCCTATTCAATATTATGCTTAATTATTTATGCCAATTCCGTTATGCGAATTCATATTAGGACTATTAATATTAGGCATATTAAAGGGGACCCAATTTCGACCAATCACGTTTTGTGTAACGAACGAATTTCGTAGAGTGGGGGATAGAATGAGCGAATGCTCCTTTGGTCTAAGTGTACCCTTATGGACAAAATAAAAGATACAATAATACATGCATACATTTTCTGTACTTCTCGCTTAAATTACCAAAAAAAATCTCAAATCGTCTGGGTCGTCTTGCCAGTCTTCATATTTTAAAGTTCGTTCGTGAAAGTTTAAATCAATATATTGCCAGTCTTCTGCGGACAATTGAAATTAAACTGTCTATGCTAAAACAAATGTTTTCTAGATTTACGATGTACGATTAAATCAGCGAAAATTAATTGAGTATTGAGCTCACTGACCAGGTACAATTTAGAATATGTAATTTTGTGTAAAATTATTCAATAAAATACAAGTAATAATGTAAAAAAGTTAAAACTATGTATTTATTTCCATTCATTAATTCGCACAGTGAAAACGAATGTATACTACAAGAATACGTAATTGAATGTAATAAAATCCGCCGTATTTAGTGTCAAGTCTACCGTTAGATGGCGGGGCTTGTATTTTAGATGACGCTATCGATGTGTCGACTCAGATTTTATAATTTCAAGGCCCGATATTTTACGTATCGTAATCAAATTTTCTGATGTACATTGTTAAATTTTGAAGCATTTTCACAAATTCCAGTGAAAGTGTTATAATTAAAACACACTTAGTTAATTAAATTGTACTGTCATGACATAATTCTGTATGATAATATTCAGGTTAATTGTTTAATGTTTGTAGATCGGACAAAATGTTCGTCATAATTCGCATTATTATTGCGGACATGACTTCAATTAGATGAATAAATACCTATTCAATCATTTTCGATAAATTACATTATTCGGTCGGTAACTATGAAAATATGAGTATGTATAGTCACATTAAGTTTGTTTGACTAATTATTCAATAAACTTTGGAGTCATATCTAATAATAAAGCATTGAGTTTACTGGCATAACCTTAGAATAATGTAATTCTGTGTAAAATTATTCAATAATATACAAGTACAAGGTAATAAAATAAATGTATAAATTTATGTATTTCTTTCCATTCATTCGTTCTTACAGTTGCCATCAGAAATATTGTAACGGCCAGTGCTCACAAATATCTGAGCAGGGTGCTTAGTCAAGTTGCCAATCGCTAACGTTTAATCGTCAATCGTAAACGAAAGGCGGCTATCTGTCTTTGTCGCACTAATATGAAAGAGTGACAGAGAGGGAAAACTACGATACGCCACTAAGCGTTAGCGATTGGCAACTTGAATGACTAAGCATCCAGTAGGCTTAGCACAGGATTAGTGCGACAATATGTCGCCGCGAGATAGCCTATTCATCCCTCTGTATGCTTAGCACATGATTGGCGCGACAGTATCTCGCCGCGAGATAGTCTATCCGTTTCTCTTTTGTTAATGTAGCAGAGAAGGACGGGAGATCTATCTCGCGGCGACATACTGTCGCACCAATCATGTGCTAAGCATGCTGTTATTGATAAAGTTACTAAAATATGAAAAATCTATCTCGCGGCGACATACTTACTGACATACCAATCATGTGCTAAGCATACAGGCCGCTATTCATCGTGTTATAGTGCACGTTCAGATATTTTTGAGCACATTGGCATATCCGATATATCTGATGGCGTACACTGTACCGCCGTGTGGTGACGGCAGAAAGAATACATTTGTCACCACCCTAACTCCTCCTGCGGGTGTCGTAAGAGTCGACTAAGGGATTGAAGTGTCACTGACTATATTTGATTAAAGATTGATGCTGGGCAGCAGCGTCATCTTAGTGGGCACATTACAGCGATCGCCAATCCGCTTGCCCAGCGTGGCGATTATGGGCATTTACCTCCTAATGCGTCTATACGCATAGTTAATAGGAGAGGCCTACGTCCAGCAGTGGACTATCATAGGCTGATGATGATGATGATGACACTGTACGGCGTACAGTGAAAACGGAAGTATTCATACTAGTATAAATGTAATTTTATAGATGATTATATAGCATTGGCCCCGTTGACAGCGCGCAGAGCGGTATTTAGTGTCAAGTCTTCCGGTAGATGGCGCGGATTATATTTTAGATGGCGTTATCGATGTGTCGACTCAGATTTTATAAGATCATGGCTAGGCCTTTTTGAAACAGGTGATAGTAATAACCGTTTACACTGCAATGTATAAATTTTGTAGCATTTTCACAAATGTCAGTGAAAATGCATAAAAGAATGGAAAATGAGGGTTATATTATTAATTTATTATACCTGTTTATTGTTTGTAAGCAGGTGGCTTACGATGATCCCGTTTTATACATTTATCGTGTTAAGCGTCACTTTCGCACATGCACACTTGTTAGAACGAGACGGCAAGGACGACAAACGATTAGACATGGTACCGTACCCTACAGAGATCGGACAAATGCGCGTCATTGTCCGCAATCATATTGGACACGACTACAAAGTTGAATAAATAATTAATCAGTTTCGAAAAATTACACATTAGGTCGTCATTATCAATGAAATTGGCGTTTGAATGGAGAATTTTGTGAAAAGTCTATTTTACATACAATGAATTTTGTATATATATTTTTTCCAAGTCAATCAAAATTAAATAAAACTATGAAAACGGATAAACTCGCGTATATTAACTAATTTTAACTTCATTCCGACGTTTCGAACACTTTACAGGGTTCGTGGTCTGCGGATGACTGACAATGGAGGAAATTTGATAGATCTACCTCCATCAAAATAAGACAGATAGGTACAATACTACCCACCAAAGAAAAAATTACTAAACCACAGACAATAAATTTTAAGGGTGGATGTACATACAAAATTTGCAAATTAAGCTAGTTATTCATTACAAATATTTTCAGAATGAAGACAAGAGACAAAATAAATAATCTACGCCGGTTCTATCCCTACGCCACTGCCTGAGAAGTATTTCCTTCCTTTGTATGATTGTATTTTTAGGAAGATATCCCAAAATTGGGACCGGCAAGAAACTCAGCGGGACAACTCTTTTCAAAAAACATTTGTAGTACATCTTAAGATCATCATGCATTAAACCAAAACATACAATTTTGATTAATAAGGAAATTTAAAATAATTTTGAAAAAATGTTGCCAGTACTAAAAAGGGGGGGAATGGTCACCACCGCCAAATACATCAGCCTCACGGTTTATGTCTAGACTGTTCCTTTATCAGATGAACAACTGGATCCCAAGCTGCTGCGAGCTGGACCTTAATCTGGATGTTCCAAGTTTAGTTCCTGATTGCCCAATGCCACCAAAGTTGTATGGGTTGCCTAAAATTCATAAACCAGGTGCCCCCCGTTGCGTCCTATAGTGAGTCAAATTGATGCTCCCACCTATAAATTGGCTCAGCACCTAGCGGGTGTTCTCTCACCTCTGCGTGGTAATAGTAGCACACATACAAAGGATTCATACCAGTTCATCCGTGATATTAAAGACCTAACTTTGACGGATGAGGAAATCAT
>JALPQI010011784.1:0-28717 GCA_025490895.1 Thaumatotibia leucotreta
ATCCCAAAAATGCCTAGCTTCTCTTCAGGGCGGTATCCTCTAGTAGGTCAGGTAGCAGATTGGACTCCGGGAAGTTACGGATGACTATGATAAGCTATTCGTATAATGTAGGTACTATTACACATTGTGTAGTATACGCTAATATCTCCTAAGCATAATATTACGATACCATTATTAATAAAACCAAGCAAAGAGCAATCGTGACATTAATCATGCTTAGTATTTTCGGACACACCTACATAGTAAGGTAGCTAGCAGTATATTATTATCTCGAGCACAATAGATCCGCTGAGTGTTGCGTGAAGTGTTATGATTACAAACAGGCTAAATCTAATTTTGTAAGACGTTAAATACCGCCCAGCTCAGCTATACTGGACACAAGATTAAATTATTAGTTGGTGTTTAGGGCAGTGATAAAGTGCGGGTGGGCTGGGCGGTCGGCGAGCCCAATGAGTTTACCATGAGTTTGGCCTTCGACATTCGTTAGCGTCTGCATAAATTACTTTATATTGTTCTTACTTGCAATAGCGTGTTGCTCCGAGATACATAGAAAATAATTTACGCAGTTGCTAACTCATGGTACCACTGGCCGGTTGACGCCCGGCCCGGCGCTTGGCACCGCCGGACACTTGAGACGCTGGCTCACGCCCAAAGCGCTTTATCTTAATGCACTCGCCTGTCCTCTCCCTTCACACAACCTATAACTCCGCAATGTTTCGGCGATGCGACGACGCACTGATAAGTCTACTTTTAATACCGGCTACTTTACCACCGCTCAATAACCAAACAAAACAAACCAAACTAATTCTACCAATAAACCGACTCTTTACTGAACTTTCTCCAAAATTTGTGTTGGGAACGTGGCCGCGTTTAGCGAAGAGTACAGGAATTTAATTCGGGTGTAGCTCCTCCCCGGGAGTGACGGCTTGTGACATCCCGCGACGTTGCCCGACGATTTTTCGCCACATTTTATGTAACAAAAGGAATTTTATTTTATCCACTATATTCTAGCAATAAAACGTTTGCCAGCATTTAAAGCGAATATTGCTTTAAAAATAGAATGACATTATTTTTTTTAACTTCTAAACGGTACCTACTAATTTTAATTTGACTGTCATTGTAGATAGTTTATTAGTAATTCGTTTATACATTTTTAATGTACCACATGCGTGAACAATTTTTTTTCGTTGCACATTTCAAACACATAGTTAATGTAGCTAAAAATGTAGTCAATACAACATACCGTGTAATTTTATAAAGGAACGGAACGGATTATAATTTATAATGTACTAACAGTTTGACAATGAAGTTACAAAATAACCAGTCTGGATAATAAGCCCATTTCACTGTATCTCCTGGGGCTCGGGTATGTTTTGGCGGCACGTCAATTTCGAAACTGAAGACATGGCCCATTCCGCGGCGGATATAATCCGAGCCGATGATGGTACGTCGACGGATGCGATTTCCTCGTTTCACGCGGCCGTGTCACTTTATATCCGTGTTCTCCATGTTTGTAGTCGACGTAAAACAGTTTTCGCCCCCTATAGATGCACCAAAACGAACGCCGAAACAACATGCCCGACCTGTCACAATTTCCTTCTCCGAATTATTGAAGGCAGGCACGTCCTCCCGTGGCAGGTTGTTTACAGCCGAATCAAGCTAAATGACAGCCGGGGAAGATTCGATTTCAGCTCTCAACTTTATGGAGAACCTTTAGGTAACTGTACTGGGATTTATTAAATTACTATGACTGTTGTTCTATCCGGTGTCGATTACCCTGAGACAATTACGAGTTAGGTACTACTACTATTGGTACCTACGTAAATTTAGAGTTAGCGTAATTTTATCGATACGTTAGAAATATACAGCGTGTGTCTATGATACTGGCTTTTAACGAAACCGAGGAATGCGGTGCAGATTTCTAGCCAAACCGTGAACATTATTCTATTCAAAATGCTAATTTTAAAAGTAATTAACTTGCTAAGAAAAGTTAATTGAGAAGCAATGTACTTCAAAATGAATCGTTAATTTGCACTTGACAATGACAGATCGCAGCCACTCACAACGTTTGACAACTAAGCAGTACATGCGTTACATTGATAGTTCGGAGGAAATAAAATTAATTGTACGGTCAATTTAATTATTTGTCAAATGTTAATACTTGAAAACGATTGCTAGTAATACGTATTATTACCCATTTTCGTAAAAGCCCGGGTCATGGAAACACACTTTATAATAGTTTATGGATAATTCATAATTTTCATAAACTGTAAATAAATCCTAATGATTAAGGGTACATCGAAAGAGAATTTCTAGCCGCTTCCATTTTGCGTTATCGTGGTTTGTAAATTCCGGTATCGTAATCCTACATGAACTGTAGGTATTTAAAAAAACACGATGTTTATGACAGATGTAAGGAATTAATTGTGAGCTTCACATTTTCATATTCCAATCCGATTTTCCGAGAAATGTTATCAGAAATAATCTTCGCATACCCTTCAAATGCAAAACAGAACTTATCAGATATTTTCTCTATATACAAAATGCATTTATTTGATGCCTTTCACGAGCCTTTTTTTCAACGCAGTTGTTCAGAAAACAAGCTTTTGTTATGTAATACTCTTTGAAGACACGCTAAGAGGCCAACAGGTTAGACGAGCGGTCGGAATCGACAAAGCCTGCTGTGCACACAAAGTAACGCTCAGTCAATATCAGGCTAGGTGTTAGGCGTTAATGCACGAGAGCCACTATACCCGGTCTGCCCTTTCCTTTTAAAGTCTATGCCGACATGGGAGGATCTGTGATACCCTTGTCACTGCCAAGGGCAGGTAAATTTGATAATAGGTGTTGTTTGGAAACGTGGAATCATTTCCTTTCACGGCGGACGTGGTAAATGGTAAGGATTGGTTAGGTCTATTTATTATAATATTATGTTTTATGATGAAAAATATTTTTATAAGTAAAAGTAAATATCCGAAGTAGATATACAGTGTGTAAATCTAATACGGGCGATCAATTAAACCAGGCATGGGATTCATTACTGTAATCATGGATTACAAGGTTTTTTTAAAGTTACTCTTCAATCAATCAATCTGTCAACGCGTGTTTAACTCGCGTATGTTGGTTGCTCTACATTGCGCGCCGAATTATTTTGTATATAAAATTTTGTTGCTCTAATTTTAAGTAAAAGTTATTTGAATGTACTTATTATGTCGTAAACTAACACCCGTTAAGAGCTTCGCCCGTATTAGACTTACACTGTATAATAAGCTTGTAATTTAGGTAAACATTTATGTACCTATTCCGTAATCTCAGGATTGTTATGATGGTTGACGTATTTCTCAATCAGCTAATCTAACAAGTTACGGCAAACTAATCAAAGTAATGTATTTATTCTTCAGAGTTTGTCGCCAAGGATCGGTAAGTCGTGTACACGCTTATCCGATTCCATTAGTAGGATGATCGTGGTAGTTATATTATTATTATTAATGTATTTTACTGTAGAAGCTATCGGAGGTTTCACCTTGTCCAGTTGTGTGTGTCGAACCGCCTGCTCTCTGTCCAGAACAATTAGGATCGAAATAATAAATACCTAGATGGACTTAGTAGATGTTCTGAATATCTACTGTGGGTTGTAGGCCTCTAAATGTTAGGTACTAACCAAATCTAGGTATTTGATATTTATGCATCCTATATACAATACACCAACTTCGAGAAAGAGGTCAATCGTCGAATCCGACTCGGTTGGGCAGCGTTCGGGAAGCTACGACACATATTTTCGTCCAATATTCCGCAGTGTTTGAAGACGAAAGTCTTTGATCAGTGTGTGTTGCCAGTGATGACATACGGTACTGAAACGTGGCCGCTTACGATGGGCCTCATAAGAAGGCTCAAAGTCACCCAAAGGGCAATGGAGAGGGCTATGCTAGGAGTCTCTCTGCGTGATCGGATTAAAAATGAGACCATCCGCAGCAGAACCAAAGTAACCGAAATAGCTCTCCGAATCGCTAAACTGAAGTGGCAGTGGGCGGGGCACATTGCGCGTAGAACCGATGGCCGTTGGAGCGGGAAGGTTCTTGAGTGGCGGCCACGTACCGGAAGGCGTAGCGTGGGTAGGCCCCCCACAAGGTGGACTGATGACCTGGTGAAGGTCGCAGGAGTCCGCTGGATGCGGGTGGCGCAGGACCGGTCATTGTGGCAACCGTTGGGAGAGGCCTATGTTCAGCAGTGGACGTCTTTCGGCTGATATGATGATGATGATGATGATATAATACACAGTAAGAAACGATATGCAAGAAAGGAGCAACTTGAATGCAAGTAAAGCAGTCACAAGATTGCACAATTAATTCAAGAATTTTTTTTTTCAATTAATTGTATTATTCAAATATAAAATAAATTGTTAACGCTAACGCATTCCAAATTCATACCTGCCTAAATGTATTTACAACATAAATAACAAGCATTGTCTAGCAAGTAGGTATTGTAAATTTTTCTTTAGCTTAATTCTAAAAATCTTGTTTCTATAATAGTATCATATTTATTTATTTATTTATTTATTTAAACTTTGCACAAAAGTAAAACTTCAGATACATTCTCTACCAGTCAACCTTAAGTCAAAGCAAAGAGATTGTGGGCGGTGCTACATCTATCTAGTTATAGACATGAAAACACAAAATATGTTATTAAGACGAACATCATAGATAAGTAGATAGATAGCATAGGGTTTTCACTGCTTCTTTTCATTCAAAAGTAAGAAGTAAAGTCAACAATGTTTAATATTTACACAGTATAATATTTACTTTGAACATAAACAAGCAAACAGCTGACGTATCCGTTTGCAATCCTAGATCTCGTTCTAATCTTTCTTCTCAGAACTCTTGAATAAAATTATTACAGCTTGTCTATGCTAAATCTAATTACTACGGAATTATTTTCGACCTTTGATTTTATTTACTAGCGAGCACGCTTGAAACTATCCCTTGATTTTTAAAAGCAAGTATTTACCTGTATTTTTTTGTTAAAAAAAACTTAATCACATTTTAATATGAAAAAATTTGGGCATATCGTAGGTGTTGGATAAGAAACTTTTATGACAGGTGATCTTTTCCTTCACGCTTAAAAATGCAATTAACATTGCAACAGAAACAATTGACAGCGAAATTGACAGATAATAATGCACCATAAAACCTGGGGCTCGTAGCCTGGTAATGGAAGCAGTGTCCCGCTGTTTTGAGTTGATTTGGCAAGCGCTCACTTTGATGGCTAGATAGTGGGGCTACTAAATTATAAAAACATTGAATTTGTCCAAGATAACACCAAATTGTCTTGAACTCCATCCTATGGAAAGGTAATGTTGTTTGGAGATGAAAAAGGATACTTGAGAAGTTAATCATAGAAACAATTGAAATAAAAAAATACGTAAATTATTAAGTTTCTTTTATTGTAAACTTTGTTGTATTAAACTTTAGCCTAATATAATAATGTTCATCATAAAATTATAATTTAGAGCCCGTTTAGTATTTAACTAAACTTGTGCAAGTTCTTGCCACCAAAAAAAAGCGCCAAATATTCAACCATTCGCAACAATGAACTGATTTGCTATTTTATGATTCAGCGTTCGTCCGTATAGTTCGGCCGCGCCGACTGGCTCTTCCGCCATGAAGATGAACCTTCTCTATAGCAATACCGGCCTAAAAATGCGAAAAACGTACAATTTCCCCTTTATTATCGCAGCTTATCATTACATGCGATGGAGCACTTCAATTTAACCTAAACGGCGCATAAAATTTTTGGCCGTTTTACGGTGCTAGGCGGGTTTGCCTGGTTTATCCGCGTGCTTACACGTGAGTTATATACGATGACATGATGAGTGATTCAGTGTATAATACTCGTATTTTAATCTATTATTAAGGGCCAAAATGTTACTTGCGACTTCTGACAACTTCTTGTTACCTCTACTTCTAATCTTCAATATTCGGTGTTTCATGATAGATGTATGGGTAACATGTGATACCTAATTATCGCAGTAGGAAGCGTTTGACTTCTTAAGCTCCGACAACAGCACTCGATGTGTATTTTTGCTATTACGCCAACTCTCTATACTATGCAGTATGTAGGAACCCCTACATGATGCAATGCAACCTCTTTGATAAATGTCTTAGCGGAACCCGTATTTACGCACGTAATGAGATTCGTCATCCCGCGTTCGGTTGTGGGCGAGAGAGTTAGGGAGACTTACTCGAACGAATTTTATTTACCGTGTGCACGTGACGACTCCTTTCGCGAGACGCAGCCGACGTTGAACCGCTCGTTTGTCACTGGAAATTACCTTGCGCCTGAAACATTTACTCACTCAAAATATTTAATAACGTAACCTGAACCCGTCTTGATCCTGATGTCTCCTTGTAACTCATCTTTTAATTGGGATTGATGTGGTCAATTAATTTCTGCAAACACTCCTTCATATTAAAAATAATTGTAGTTGGCCTAATTGGCGTTCTATTACATGCGCTTGTAGCCCGTTTTGATGAAACCCGTATGGTTAAATAAAAAAACCGGCTAAGTGCGAGTCAGACTCGCACCCGAAAGGTTCCGTACCATTATCAATTTATCATTAAAAAAAATACAGTTAAATCAACCTACCTCAAAAACTATAAGAGATAATTAAATTAAACCAAAATCGTTCATAGAGTTTATTATTGTGCACAACAATTTTTTTTTATTGTATAGTCCGTAGTTTAAAAAATCGTGGGAGGGGGGGACATTTTTCAGACTTTGAGAGCTGATATCTCGAAAACGGTTCACTTAAATAAAAATGTGATTTATAAACCTTCATATCATTACCTTTCTATTGATGACCCCACACGCTTATATTTTATCTAAAAAATGATTATTTTTTGCCCAATTATGTTTTTTACAATATAGTATCATAATTCTGTAGCGGTTTATACAAAGTCATATTCTTACCAAATTTCATTACTGCAATTATAGTTTATAAATTTTTAAAATCGTTAATCGGCTGTGCTGTGCCAGACGGACAGACGGACATGACGAATCTATAAGGGTTCCGCTTTTGCCATTTTGGCTACAGAACCCTAAAAAGTACGTACATGTATCTTATATTTTATATTTTGAAGCTCTTCGTTTGTTTGTTCCGGGACAACTTCCACATTTCATTTCCGGGCGTAATTAAACCGGCTCTGAAATCAGTTTTTTAGGGTTCCATCACTAATTGTCAGTCTTTGTCTCACATTGATAGCTATTTCAAAACATTAAAAACATATAATTAGAAACATGTTACCTTTTATACCTATAAATGTTATAAAGAAGCTTACTCGTATTGTTGCAGAACCTTATCGAGATATACAGGGTGTTTTTTTTTCGACCGTTCAAATTCTACGTAGTGAAAGTGTAGGTCATACTCACCAACTTTTACTATGGGGACAAAGTCGAAATCGCGAAAAAAAAAATCAGCTGTTTCATACATTTCGGCCGGCGTAATGCCGCCAATTTGTATGAAACAGCTGATTTTTTTTTCGCGATTTCGACTTTGTCCCCATAGTAAAAGTTGGTCAGTATGACCTATACATTCACTACGTAGAATTTGAACGGTCGAAAAAAAAACACCCTGTATATTGTTAGGTACGTACACGTATCGCACCATATACGTATCGTAGAGAAGTATATTATAAAAAAATACATAATCAAAAATACATTTCACATATTTAGGTGAATTTGGATTTAGTCAAAAATATTTGATATGTGTTTAATAGCCTCTAAAAAGGAACGGCCGAAATTCCATTTACGAGAGACGTTGGAACCGCAAATTGGATTCCCTTGGGATGGACGGGCCGAAATAATGCCAGTTCAACTCTGCAGGTCTTTTTAATTTGTGTGAAAAATTATAATAAAGTTACAGATAACAGAAGGCTTGGAGGATTAAAGGGCCATTCCATATGAAATCATCAAATGAGGTGCGCTGCATGCTTTCCGATTTGTATGGAAAAAATCATGGATGATAATATAGGTATGCTTTACATAAAACCGTAGTTGTTTAATTTTTAAACAGCCTAACAGCCAGATAACATAGGTCTGAAGTTTAAACATAAGCGATTTTTGAGGTCGATGAAAATTGCTTTAACTTTTTTTTAATGTGTGAAACTGAATTTTATTATATGTTAATTTACTATTTAATATGTGTACTTGTACATGTATGTATTACAGTATGTATATTTTTATTACTTATTGTATAACAAACTTCTAAAACTTCATGTTATTTTGCTGATTATGGAGCCGGAAGATATTCCTACTCCAAAAATGTTAATGTCGTAAAGGTAGTCAGGTAATAATACTTTACACACACACACACGCACTTATATACATTACATATTTGTGACAAGCTTTTTTGCTGACTTTTGCATGATATGAACATGAATTCGTAAATCGTGCATTAACACAAGGGTCATACACACTGACATACTTAATTACGTACATCGCAGCTTAAATAAAGGTTCTTGTTGTTGTTAATGACTAATAAAATATAGTTATGAATAATTTAATGTGTTTTATTTAAAATAATGAAGTCATAGAGCGCCGGAAAATAGTCGTAAAAAGTTCCGAAAAATGGACATTTAAAAAAATCATACTTCTCACAGAAATCGAAAACACAAACCAAATGAAACGGATTCCTATAGAATAGAGTTGGTACTATCTTTTGTATAACTTTTTGGATTTTTTTATATTGCCAAACATGATGAAATTTCAAGTCAAAGTTGAGCAATTTCGTAAAATGGCCAACTTTACCATTCTTTTTTTCAGCTAAATGAAAAGTTTGTGATCAAACTCTCAGTTATTTTATGAGAGCAATACTTGTACTATACAGTAAAAAAATATTAATTCCCTAAGCCTAGTAGACATGCTGCAAAATCCAATAGAAAATGGACGGAATTTGAAAATATTCACAAAACTTTCAACATTTATGATTGAATAAGTAAAATAGCTTGATGCATATTGATAATAACATTTTAAAGTACGTTTACTAGAGAATCAGAAAAAATATATAAAAAATGTATATTAGTTACCGAAACAAATTAACATCGCTTCTCGTGGAACCTCAAAAACACGTAAATTGAAACTTAAAGCGGGCCCCATCTGGATGAGCAGCAAGTAAAAAAAAAAGTATTGACGGTGTACGTACAACTTACTTAAGACTATCATCCTTGATTTTTTTCAAACTGTTTAAAAATCAGTCAGCGCGGAATTAAATCAGAATCTGATGATTTCATATGGAATGGCCCTAAAGACGCCTCTTTAACTTTTTTTTAATAGACTCGGAAACAGTTATCGTTTCCGTAATCAACTACGTTACATTTTACGATCGGCATGGAATCGAGGTAGATTTCATTTCGTTTGTGAACTTATTTCGTAAATAACTACTCACTGAACAGTTCTATACAAGACAAGTTATGCCGGGTGTATTTGAAATTCGTTTAACAGTTTTGGTTTATCTTTTGAAGAGTTACGTTCGATGCTGTAGTCAGAAACTGTTTCAATATTGCATTTGCTTTTGAAGGTAACTCTGTCTAGTTGAGATTTCCTATTAGCTCTCACATCAACAGTAGCTACGTTTTAGAATGTATTTGCTATATTATTTATTCTTCTGATACTGGTTGGTTGATTCTATAAGTCTATGTACCGTAACTAATTTTAATAAAACACACATAAACAATATTATGTGGCCGAACATGAGAACATACATATTATCATTAATTGTTTTTATGACACTAATGAATATTTTAACTATAAAGAGTCTAAATAATTGTGAGAGCCCATGCTTATCTGTGGAAACTTTATGCATGATACGATACAAATTATGCACCTAAGTATGCAATTATTTATTGTCAGAAGGTACTTGTATATTATAAGCCCGTAAAAATGTAGTGCCCTTACAGGGTTTGTGGTATGCGTACTATTATTTTATTTTAGTCAGAAGACCCATTGTAAACCCACAAAAGCAATTAATAAATGAATTATTAATTATTGCATTTTATTGCAGCCTCTCCTTAGACAATTTTATATTATACCTTACTGTAGATATGAATTTAAAATATCCGACTTACTAAAAGTTTGAAAAATTCTATCTTTGAGGAAATACGAGTTACAGTTAAAGCAAAACGTTATTGCCGCGAGTCAATTGTCTGTTCCAACAGGCCGACGTAGGCAGAATAGCAATATTAGGCGCCCATTCCTGCTATTATATGCTTTGGAACTTAAGGGAAGTCTCATACGAGGCACTTACCACTCGATTACCTACGTTTTATGCTTTGTTTTGCCTGCGAACTGCGTTTTGAGATTGCCAAGTCAATATTCAAGATACAATTTTGGAGACACTTTGAATATTTCGGGTGTTTTAGTGTAAGTATGTAAGGTTTTATACCCATCTGTTTATTTTTAGCTTTTGCTGAACAATGATGAAAGTTAGATACCTATGCATTTTGCATACCTATTGCATAGATACTAAACCATTTCCATGTAGTTTAACAAAAAATATTAACCCCAAAAAGTTATTATACCTAAATAGTGGATGTTATATACCAAAGAAAAAACGACGTGTTCAGCTTTCGCGGCTGATGCCTGCACCGCTCGGCCACTCGCGGTCTTAGCAACCACCAGCCAATTTTCTTGGGTATATGCATATGCAATCCCTTTACAAGGCTAGGCGCCCAAAAAGTTAATTATGTTCCTTTGTAAGAACGAAAGAGTTTTGTCGATCGGAGCCTTATTGCACCCAGTTTCGAACGGATTACCACCTGCTTCTTGTTTTATTATTACACATTTGTTAAATTTTAATCTTTCAGCGGAACTGCCACTAACGACGCGGTTTCCGCGTCCTATGTACTCGTAGGGTCGTATGTAGATGAAATGGGAGATGATAATCCGTTTGCAAACGTGTCAGCTGAATGGGCAGCTCAATTTCGACCCTGTAATTAAGGAGTCACCTGCGTGAACAACTCACTCGGCGTAATTGAAGCTTTCAACTTGGGTCGAGTTATGTCGACCCGCCAGGGAGACTGCGGTTTGTGAGTCAAATTTCACGCAGATAATAGGACCTCTATAACTGCGCAACTTGCGAGCTAAGCCACTTATCTACTCGCTTTAATTAAAACCGAGAATAAGCTAGCCGAGTTTATGTTATAAACAGTCGGGTGCGGCTAGCTAGATTTTATTAGCTTGTTCGAACTTCAGTCACCGAGCGGGATACAAAAAGTTTTAATAGGTCATCTGGATCTAACTGCAGATAGTAAGCTATGATCGGCAGTGTCGGTTAGATAGAGCAATAGTTGCATTTGTAAAATGACGATCGCAATGCGCCGGGCCTGATACAGGACGGCGGCGAAGCGCCGGCGTGCGGGGCCGAGGCGCCCAGCCCACTTGGAGCGCAGCCAACATCTACTGTTTGTTTATAACATTAAAACGTTTAATGTCGCCGAACCTCTTTCAGTTTAAATGCTCTGAATTTTTATAAGCCATCGCTGTTGTAGCATTGAGGAGTTTGTTCGCGTTCTGTGACCGCGAGCTCTGGTATATGTGTGAGCATGAAGGGCAATCTTGGCTTGTTGCTACAGTTTATCTTTCCGAACTGATTTATTTTTAACTCTCACTTTGATGTATATTCGGGCTGTTAGATCACGTAGGTAGTTGAATTGATTTGTTTGTGCGTCTTATTTTTTAGTAAACCCATACTTATATATATGCTGCATACTTAGTATCTACCACATTACGCATATTTTTAAATTACCAACATTGTAAACTGGTTTCCCGTACATGAACTTGACAATATTATTTATCACTACAATTTCGTTACTACGTCCAATAAGAGAGATGTTGGCACTGCGAATGCCATCTCAGTCAACCCAAGACAAAAGCGCAGCTCTACTAGAGAGCCCTACACAAAACCACAACCAAATATCACTAGACCCTTCGTTTTGACCCGCTGAGAAGATGCATTCAAAACACCTCGTATCCTTTAGCCGTCAGCACATTCAATCCTCCTTTATTTGAAATGCTCGGCAACGCGCATGTACAAGGTCTAGAGTTACAGGCGTCCATAGTTTTTCAAATCTACTTGCTTGCCACCATCGTGGCATGAGAATCCTGCCATTTTTAATTAAAACAATGTGCTTGCATCCATTTTGGAGTTGATGTATGTACCTAAGTTCTTCCGACCGAATTCGTTTAAAATGGGCTAAGATCAACGGTTATCGGGTTATAAAGATGTATAAAACTTCATCATTACATTAAGTGTAATGATGATATTTAAGCTAAAAATTATTGTTTCAGGTTTTCAGTGATAAACTAAGCACATTTACACCCTATATATTAGGTAGTTGGGCAATCAAAATCCCGGTGAATGTAAGTACCTGTTATTTTAAAGGTTAAAATTAAATAAGCTAAAAAATTATTGTTTCAGGTTTTCAGTGATAAACTAAGCACATTTACACCCTGTATTAGTTAGTTCGGCAATCAAAATCCAGGTGAATGTAAGTACCTGTTATTTTAAAGTTTAAAATTAAATTCAAATTGTATGTAGTTCTATAGTACAACTCTCCGTGTGCTAGCATTCAAATAGGTCTCGGGAAACATCTGGTTTTGATGAACTGAATACCGCGTCCATGCAGGTTGGCGGCACTTGAATGCGTGCCAGCTTATTTTAAGGTTGCACTGATAGAACCACGCCACGTGCGCATAGGAAGTGGTTTAAGGAAGAGGTACACCAAGTGTTTGAAGTAAATAATAATTTCTCAATCCCTAGACAAAAGTAATAGTTAGTTAAATGATTACTATCCTTTTATCAGGTCATCACTGCCATCAGTCAAAAAAGACACAGCTATATATCTGACACTTTTAACAACTGGAGATTGCAAAAACAAAAAACTTTAATAAATTAGTTGAAATTGTTGATTTGCAAATCCATGGATGAGTTAGGCATCGTGAGATAGGTAAAATGTGGGTAAACCAGCAGGGGAACTAAAACGCATCCTGCTTAAAAATGATTTATGCGTCGTTGGACTAAAAGTAAATATGGCGATATATAAAAATGTCCACTTGCTTAAGTTTGGGCGTAAATAATTTTGACGAAGTATAAAAATGTCCACCTGTATATTAGACCAAATATAAACATGTTGCGACACTAGACTAAAAGTAAATATGGCCATATATAAAAATGTCCACTTGCATAAGTTCGGGCGTAGGTATATAATTTTGACGAAGTATAAAAATGTCCACCTGTATATAATTGTGGTGGTGATGAATTTGATCCGTATATGTATTATTATAATCCTGGACCTATAGTAAAGAAAGTAGTCATTTTTATCTTCAGACTTGATTAGACTTAGACATTTGTATGTACACTTTGAAAGTAGTTATTTTTATATTTCGACTTGATAAGACATAACCATTTTTATAATTTGATAGTAGTCATTTTTATATTCCGACTTAATAAGACTTAAGCATTCTAAAGTATTGGCTTTCTAATACTCTGACCAATTTTTATTTTATATGTAGACATTTTTATACATCGCCATATTTACTTTTAGTCCAACGACGCATAAATCTTAAAAATATATCTCGGACCAAACGTATGTTTCGCTTACTAACTTTACATGAATTAGATAAGTATCTATTTATAAGAAATAAATAGTAAATATGAATGAAGTCTGTATAAATCGTTTATCATGTAGCTTTGATAATTTTTGTATACCTAATATGTAATGTTCGTTCGTTTTGTACTTACTCGTGTGACGTGCGTGTCTTTTTCTAATGCTACCAATAATCGAACAACTAAACTACGGTGGCCGGAGTAACATTGCTTACGAAGCTGGAGGCCCTGGGTTCAAATCCCGACAAGGGATTTATTTGCGTGTTTATCAGTATACTGTACACGTATCTGTTTATGTTATATTATACACTGCTCTAATGCCTAGCTAAAATAGAAACCCTTCTGACCTTACTGTAGGACTAAGTTGAATTTTATTAATTTATCCCGTGATATTTAAGAAGAATAGATTGTACCTTGGTGAATTACAAAAATACATATTTCCTAGCGGTTTCCGTACTAGTTTAATAGTACATTGTGCATCAAGGGAGGTAAGTACGGAATTACTAACGAGAGTGTTAGAAACCCGACGCCGTTAGGCGGAGGGCTTTTATGACTCGAGTTAGTATTCCGCTTACCGACCGTGATGCATACAATGTTTTTCATCACACTTGCCGACAAAAAAATAAGTTTTAAGACATAATATTATTAAATGAAGTACTGACATTTCTATTACTCCCTAGGGAATTTCAATTTTCTATTACTCCCGCTACGCACGCAAGCAATGACGCGCTTAGACAGCAAGCAAGTGTGATGAAAATTATATTGTTACTTATTTTATGTTGAAATTTTTAATTTTGATTTCGACCATAAAAAATGATTGCTTCTACTATATTTTCAGTATTGTTTAAATTATCATTTATCACCCATAATTCACTCATTATTACTCGTTAAACTGCGGTACTAAAATACGCTTAAAATTGTTTAAATATACAGCGGCAGGTAATTAATCAAGTCGGAATCGATTTCACTTTCACGTTCTTGTCACTTAGTGCGCGCATTAGTTTACAGTCACGCGATAATTTGATAAATTGCCATTTATCGATTTTAGTACGTAACCAAGTTTTGAAATGTACTTTTTTGTACATTATTTATTTTTTAACGTTACACTGCTGTATGTGATTGACAGTTGCATCTCAGTATAAAATATACGAGCGTACTTTACAAACATATTTTGACGAAATTAAAACGTTGTAGTTAAGATTAGTATTATACAGGTTGCCCATAGTCGTTGGACAAAGCCAAAATATCCGTTATGCGCCAGTACCTATGCGCTGTATTATAACAATTACATTTTGGCTCACATTTAGCTAAAAATTGAAATAAAAGCTTTCTGAAAAATTTCAAGTTACAAATACCCTTAAACAAAGGTTAACGAAGCCCCTGAAATTTTAATTAACCCTCGAGTTTGCATATTTTCGTGGGATTAAAAATCGTGACAAAGTAATTTACTCACCACGTTAATTAAATGATTATAATCTAAACCCCTACGGTATGCGTTAATTTCAAACTTTATAATTTTTTATTCGTGGTAAGTTTACTACTGTTATTAAACGGTAACGGCAATTAAATCCGAAATATTATATCAAGTATAGAGGAAGGTTTGTCATTCCCGGAATGGGTACAGTAATGAACCAAGGTAGTCTGAGGCAGCTAGTTGCCAGTGCCGAGGGGTCTAGTGACGGGATACATTGTAGGTGCGATATGATACCATCTTACTGCAAGAACACCAAAGTTGAAGAAAAATCTTTCTCTATTATGTAGCTCTATGTAATGTTGCAGATAATTAAATATATGATACAGCCGATTTCATACTTTTTTACTTGGGAACATAACACTGATATACCTAAATTACCTAAATATCGATATCGAAAGAGACAGCTCTTTTTTTAAAATTCATAATAGGTAGACGTTTGACCACGATCATACCTGCTGGTGATGATGCAGTCTACGGTGGAACACTTTTACCTATGTGATACATATTCTCTTGCCTTGAAGATATTCAGATTGTAGGTACACATGCGGAAACACAGTTTTGGGCAAGGCATTCCACTCATTGACAGTTCGCATAAGGAAAATAAAAATTACAACATTTTAAATGTTTGATTATACCTATTCCTTATTTGACTGAATTTACTGGTGAGTTCCTTACGTGCCGTCTCAAAGTATTAAATTAGTATCTTTACTCACAATCTAACCAGTTTTCTCTTGTTTATAAGACGCTGGAGAACTAATAAGCTGGCATTAGTCTTTGTCCATTAAACACTGCGCCTTGATCATTAAGGCAGCAAGCTCTAACATGCAGGTTCTACCAACTACGCCAGTCTTTGTCTCGTCCATCACTAAAGACGGGAACTTGCCGACTCCCGGTGGAAGCGAACTTTGATTTAGTTTAGACACGACAATCCGTTTGCAGCGCAATAATACGCTTTATGTCGTCATTATTGTTGTGCTCTGCTGCCAAGAGGATAAGTGGTCAAATGCACTTGCATTTACAATCCGCTATGTCGGAAAGGCGAACATACCTTGGGTAGATTCGAGTATTTAGCCTGCTGTAATAAACCTACTGAGTATTGGCGTAGTAAATAGAGCCTTACCAATATGTGGCTATGTAGGGCGGTTCAAAAATTTTTTTTTTGAAAATTCCTTTCTCCATCAGTTTCTTTTCGTTTCATTAGACTTAAAACGGCGTTGTACAAAAATTTAGAGAAATCGGTTAATGTTTAGGGGTTGCTATGATTTGTTACTTTTTTAGAATGTATAGAAAAAGTAGTCATTTTTGTAAGGAGCACTTTAATTATACATTTTTAAATGAAAATAAACAATTCTACATAAAATAGCATTAAACAATACTAGTATGTTAATTAATTATTTACAAACTTCACTCGGATCCTTTTCACCAGAACTCATCTTGAGGATGTTAGATTTTGAAGCTACGGGGTATTTCTTCCTATGCAGATCGACGACGCGGATCGGGTATTGGTTCTGTTCTTCGTTTTTTGTAATGCTTGAATTAAATTTCTGGATCAAAGCAATACAGGTGTAGTAAGAAATTACTTGCCTTCGGAAACGTTCGTAAACACATGCTGTTTCAGGCAGTGTCACCGAGTCTGACTGAAGTAGCATGACAGCTATTACTGTCAGTCTCAGTGAGATAGACTGAAACAGCATGACGTTGACGAACGTTTCCGAAGGCAAGTCATTTCTCACTGCATCTGTACCTCTTTCTGCACAGTCATTTACAACTTTCATTTGTTGTACCCTTTTCTGCATATCGACATAAGTTTCATCAGTGTGCCAGTGTGTCTGGTCTTTTACTAAAAATTCTTTAATTTTTCTCGACCATTGCTAACAATCAAATCAAATAGAACCAAAGTTCGCTGCGTGAAAAAGTTTTGTAACAGCAATGGCTCCTTTAAATTAAAGGTTTTCCCATCTAGCCTCTACAAACCTTTTATTGTTGGCGGTTTCTGAAGGTTTTGGACTATAATTCTCTTGGTTTCTGCAGAATTTCT
Source organism: Thaumatotibia leucotreta (assembly GCA_025490895.1). Classification (NCBI taxonomy): domain Eukaryota; kingdom Metazoa; phylum Arthropoda; class Insecta; order Lepidoptera; family Tortricidae; genus Thaumatotibia; species Thaumatotibia leucotreta. The sequence continues at coordinate 17,170 of JALPQI010011784.1, forward strand.
CGGGTCAAACAAAGATAGACCAATCAAATGCTCCGAGAAGTACCAAAGATGGCGGCTAAATGCCTTCACAACACTGGTGCTAATAATTTTGTTTGCATATTTTTTTGCCTGCGTTATGAAGGTTGCGTCATTCAAAGGAGCCTTTCCTGCTATCGGGGCTTCGTTCCAAAATCGCCCATAAATAAGACTCACAAATAGTGACAATTCCGTGACGGACCGTTTCTCAGTTGCAGTCAGTTTAAATTGGTCTTGAAACAAATACATTTTTATACAGTAGATAGCTTTTGCCATCCACCGAGCTTGATGTAGGGCCCGGGCGCTCGAAACTTAGCTTCAGCAGTTGATTCAGAGCTTCCGAGGAATATACGACACAAGTTTAGTAGTTCGAGGTAGTCATCTCTGGGTTGTTGATTTTTTATGGCATCATTATAGTACGCTGTCATTTCTTGGTGGAGTGTAATAAGTTCTGCTGTGGTATACAAATTGTCACTTTGCATTCCATATTGTGGTAGAATGTACAGTCACACTATAGGTAAAATCGTACCTATAATACTTGTGACATTTACCCTCAACACCTGTATGTTCTTGCAAAATAAATGAATTTGAATTTGAATTTCACTACCTGCTGTAAACTTTTGTTGATTTCCGGCCATTTCTTTTGGAAGCGTTTAAATAAGCTTATATCCGGCTCACTGCTTGGTCCGAATAACGCTTTAAAAACATATGAGAGGATAACTTCCAAGACGTGGCGCCTACAAGCAATCCAAACGAGCTCTTTGCCTATTGTTTTTTCAATTTAATGAACATGCACCTAAGTTAAGACCGGTATTAGGAGCTGCCGCTGTAACCCTAGTCGGTACGGAACTACTAGTCGATGCTATATTTCACTACTTTCACTAGTTCTCAAACGGCCCATGCAACTAATTACATATTTTTATCGATTTATCATAAACTTATGCCAGATACCTATATCACAATACAAGTAAACTCAGAATAAATCACTTCTGTTACTTAGATAAGTAATAATAAATAAACCAAATAACAAAACACGGTAATGAGGACCCAAACGTTGTTAAGATTAGGTACTATAGAAATTGGCCGTTGCGGTTACTACACTTTTTATTGAATTTTATTACTTCCAAATCATAGCAACCTCTAAACGTTGTCCTAGAAAGCTCAATTTTGGTACATATCATTTTGGTTCATAGTCGAATAAGAAAACACTGATGGAGCGAGAAAAAATAAAAATAAAAAATTTTCCATACATTCGTGAACCGCCCAAGTGGCTATGCATTAGGTATATTAAATAAGTGGTACACACATTTGCTTAAAGTTTGTTAGGTTTTTATGTCAATCCATCTACTAGATAGGTTTGTATTTATTTATTTCTATATACCTACTATTTTCATACACAAGTTATTAGGAACATATACATTTCTCACCTACTTGTGTATGGGTTGTTCAAGCATTTTATAAAATGTATCTGTGTATGTACAATATACCTCGGCAAGCACTCTCATATGGTTTTTCTTTAGAGGTTTTAATGTCACCAGTGTTCACTCTCTTATCCATCTGTATCGCCTCGGGCTAAGTGATAAAATCTTACAAAAGGGGTAAGACCCCGTGTCTTCCTTTTAACATATCTGCCAGGAGGCTGCCGAGCGAGGCCCATCGCCCCCAGCCAGACGTCATCTGCTCAGTGCTCACCCGCTGCGAGAATCCTTTTGCACTTTTATGAAGAAACTTTCGTCTACATTTTTTTTAATTTGTCCTGTAGGCCCGTGTTCATACTAGTCACATACAACTTTTTGTTTAGACAAAATGCGCCCGGCAAATTTTGTGTTCCGGCAGTATAAGTGTACTTATTTTGTGCACGAAAATTGAATTGATGAACCCCTTTCATGTAATTTATAATACAAGCGGGTGGAGTTTTCCTTTCAATAACTAAGGGAAGTTGAAAAAACTTCCGCTGGTTACAACATTTCATGAAACTGGCTGTTATTGTTCACCATATACTAATGTAAACCGCAAGGTCAGAACTGGCAAAAAGATTTCGTCACTTCGAAGTAATACTTACTTTTTCTTATCTAGTTTTTATAAATGTACTTAGGGGTCTTTCATAGTATACCTACATTCAAACCTACCCGTAATTATTTTCTAGTCTAGATGCATTTCTATCCTATCCTAAGTAATGCATTTGCAATATCGGTATATTCCGTATTAAGGGATCGAAAGTTCTGACTTAAGCCGCGTTTTCACTTACTGTTCTGAGCGAGCATTCATTAGTTCTTCGGCAGACGAAAACAGGATTCCACAGTTCGTTCGTCAGCCCACGAACAAGCGAATGCTCGCTCAGAACACTAAGTGAAAACGCGGCTTTATGTTTTTCATGAGATGAGTCAAGAACAATCTATCACGTTATTTATGTTAGTATATGACATACCTAAAGAAGCGGTATGGCGGTAGAGATTGAGCACATTGACTCTTGGAACATAATATTTTTTCGCCACGCATAAAATTTGCCGGAGATGTATGAAAACTGTATATTAATGTCTAGCTAATAAAATACACTTTTTATATCTATAGCACACATTAATTAGACCACATTTCAATAAAACATATTTTTCTTACTGACAATGTGACTTATGAAGTTGCAAAGCAGAGACTGCAAAATATTTACTTAAGTACTTAATGAATTGCGTCAATTAGATTAGAGCGCGCTTCTACTGAAAAATACCGAACCTTGCTACACAGGGAAGTGGATAGATATAATGAAGTTTAAAATAGTGCCCTTGCAAATGTTAACTTGGTGGCGTTCTTTCTTCGCAACCGACGTGACACTGCTTCGCTGCACTTTTATGAAAAAAGTTTCGCCCGTTGCTCTCGGTCTTCGGAATTTCTGATTCGAGTCGAAAACACCAAGTTTTACATAGAGATAATTTCATTGCGGAACGTGGTGAGCGCCGTTATTTTTGCTAAGACGATATGATGAGACCGGATCACTGTATTTTTGACCCTGAAATTCTTGTGGCTTGTGGTTTATACCAATAGTGAACTATTCGAATACTTAAAAGTTGATATGCAAACGAGTGCACTGATAGAATACATCACACAGGTAGTAATGAATGATGAATTTTAGGTTTACAAGATCCATATACTGCAGTGGGAACATATTATGCAGTATACACTTGTAATATCAAGTTAATTGCTGTATCCGTTCCCATTTTATATACCTACGTATTCGTTCACCAATATGTACATCGTAAAACTGTTAAACTTTAATGTAACTGAATAAAAACACAAACATATTCTGAAAATGTCTCCTTGGAACGTTGGAAACGCTTGTTTGCCCAAAAGCATCCATAAGTAGCGTTTATGTATGCTTCTAACTTTGGCGATTCGCAGTAAAAAGTTGCGAGAATACTTAGCGTAAGTACGTGAGGGCTCTTGTACATGTACTGTACATACCCTTACTACTTACGACAGTGTTTCCATGTAAAATATATGTAAAGGTAAATATCTGTGGCAGGGGTTTTCTATTCTATTCGTTGGCTGCAAGATTTGCCCGGCCGGGCCGGCTACGCAGACTGAGCCGCTTATTGGCCTCGCTTCGTGGCTTATGCACCAACGGCTGGACTACCGCCTATCTATTCTCCCAGACCTTTCTAAGACACATTTTCTATTCAGCATTTTGCATTCACATTTTTCTAGTAGGTACGGTAAAAACGTCTTCAAGAAGAAGAAAAAAATGAAATGTACCAGGCGAAATTGAACGTACGCTGAATTGATAAGAAATATTTTTAATTTAACTTTTAAATTTCTGTAATTTAGTCTAAATATCCGATATTTACCCAGTTATAAGTGTAGGTATGTATACATAGTATAGTAAATCATGATTGTAAATGCCGACTGACCATAACGCGACTGTCCATATACCATGTCGTGTCATGTTTCCGTCTAATAACCCGATGTGAAATCCATGTAAAGCTAATCCGTTCGTTCTATCAATACACGGGACGGCGATGCCTTGACATGAAACGGCTTATCTAATACGTAGTTTGTAAGCCGCGTCTAGGCAAATATATAGATAGGTAGTTCGTACGTTTGTTCTAAATCCCTTTCAGAAGAACAGCTTATTCAGTAGGTAGTTGATTTATGTGAGCGCTTGTCGACAGGAAGAATGATTTGAATAGAGCATCGCCTGGTCGTGTCGAACCTGAAAGCTTTTCATAAACGAACCAACAGTGGCTTCACCTCACTGAGACTCGACTAAAAGCCACTCGTTGTTGCTTGTTACTGAAGAAACTTTATACTTTGTGAAATTGTGTCCCGATGAAGCACTCTCGCTATTCTGACTTGCGACAAACAACATAATTAAAAGCTTTGCGTTACGCAGAGTTTACCCGTACCACCCGTTTTGAAAAATGTCGCAAAAACAGTTACACATTGCTTATGTCTTTTATTAATCGCACCGGTTGTAATAGTTAAAGAAAAAACAGAATACGTTCACTGAATTACTAATGCAGTTTATACGCTAATGGTTAAATTCCTGCTGTCATCGAAAGTGCATCAAAATTCTTGGCAGGCGATCGACCGATGAGATGGTGAATCAAGTTTGTATGACGAGGGAAAGAGCAAGCGTAGGTTATTCACAGCTAGTCGCGTGCGCGGCGCCCGAGCGGCGACAACATTGCGTGAACGGCACGCGACCAACATAACATACTTAGATAGAAGATTAATCCGAGTCTAGGTATTGCAACATCCGGTTACTATTATCAAACAAACGTTTGAAGACTGATAATAATATGTCTAAACTGTCAGTTCTTGCTGGTTAAAACAAAATGCTTTTTAAACTTTAAAAGCTTTATTAGGCTTTTAATCACAATAAAATTACAAAAAGCAATCGCGAGACGCGTCGCGATGGTTCGGATCGAGAAAGAAGAGAGAGAGAGAGAGAGAGAGAGAGAGAGTGCCATATACAAATAACTGGCACCTGCAAAATATGTTGTTACTTAAAAAATACATGTTAAGCTAAGTTTACACGCTATATGTTTTGTAAACACTTACGTGTTAGTATTAACGACTACTGAATGCGTATAAATATGAAGTATTAAATAATTAGAAGAAAATGGCTTTAGGTGACCAGATCCTACAGGGATACCTTCTAGCAAATCGCTCACTTCTGTGTTACTTTGTGACAAGTTTAAATGAACAGTACCTATACCGATGTACTTACTTATAACAGGTAGTTTTAGGAACTTTATATTCACGTCGTAACGCTTCTTAGCTTTTTATTTTACTGAAGCGCTGCTCCACTAATTCCAAAATTACTTTTCGCGGTTAGTAAAGTTAGGGCGGCTGAGTAGAATATTAAGTGGCAAATGTTTTATGCTTAAAATATGATCATTTTATTCAAGGGTATTATTTTCCAAACGACACCGTTATGTTAATTAAAGCTAACAAATTAATTAAAATAGCTTAATTGATACTACAAATATGAGTGGTATTTTTAATGGCTGTTATTACTCGTAATTTATTTTATTTTTGTTGAAACCAGTATTCAGTCCATGAATGATGATTACATGTATTGATGTTTTCCATTTTCGAATGATTTCAGTGTTAAAAAGTAGGTATCCTTAAAAAATATTCGTGTTTTAATATTTGATATTTTGACAATGCGAACCCCAGTTACCTGTTTTACACGTAATTATGATATCTTATAACTTCGTAAATTTTTTGAACCCCTTTCTTAGATAGGATTATTGACTAAAATACATATACATACATACATACCTACATAGATCCTACCTGTATTTGAGATAATATATTGTTTTACAAGAAAAAAAAATAGCGAAGTGTGCTCCCACTCAGTGTTGTCACATCTACCAACTTGTTGGTAGATCTACCTATTTTGCCTTCATTCTACCTATCTACCACTTTCAGTCTTAAATCTACCTATTTTTCAAAATCTTATGATTATGAACATTCTCCGTTTGGGCGCGTTCCGTGCTAAAGTTTGTGGGTATATCATGATAGTCAGTGGCTTAAGTTGTCAGCTTGCCACTGACACTACTGATAGTGTCAGCGGCCCTACCGCGAAAAACGAAATTCGTAAATTTCGAGGATTTGTCTCTCTCACTCTAATGACGACTTCGTTTGAGTGACCTGAAAAATCCTCGAAATTTTCGTATTTCGATTTTCGCGGTAGTAGGCCAGATGCCAGCAGAAATAGTGACAGTGACAGTTTTCGTGACATTTTGTTCGAGTCGGTTGGTAAAACGGTATGGTGTAAGGAATTATAGATGGCGTCTTTGGCGTCGATACTTAGGTGGTAGATCTACCAATTTTCCGCTTCTAATTCTACCAATTTCTACCTATTTTTGGATGTCGTTCTACCAGTTTTCCCAAATTGTATGTGACAACACTGCTCCCACTTATATAATCCACCCTATGGGGTCTAGCCAATGAAAAACCTTGAAAACCAGGACATACATTTTAGCACTTAGACGGTTTCGTGATTTGACTTATCCACAAATTGGTGTAGGGAGATAATCTCGTTAAGTGTTTTTAAGTCTGATGTCTTCGCTTGCATGAATTGATGTAAGTATACCTTGGATACAAGTTTTTTTTGCAATCCTACGTGTTTTTACGTACTAGTATTTCTATTTACAATACATACCTACTACTTTTGCATATATGAGATATATCTAGTTTATAACCAATATTCCACTTCGTCATATAAACTTTATTGGATTATTTATTAGCTTTATCAGTAGTAGAAATCGTTAACTAATAAGTATGTAAAAACGGTCATAATCTGTTTTCCAGATTGTAATATTTTATACTGCTTTAAAATCGTGACATTTTGTTTCATATTTTAACAACAAATGGGATTAAATCACATACACGTTACATTTAATATTGTTCTGGCGTTTCGGGGGTGACGTACACCCTTAGTCGCAGGCAGACTGAACCTATGTGTTTTGATGTTTTGCCGGGGTTCTAAAATTGCTATCATGAATTCATGAATAGTGCCCAATACATAATAGTGGGTTGTGTCTTTTGTGAATCTCTGTTAAAGACCTACTTATACCCAAGTAAAAAATCTGGGACAGCAATTAACTATATTTTAATGAAATTCATCAAACTGAACAGAATAATAATCCATCCAAGTCCTCAGGGTAGGCAGCGCATACTCGCATAGGCGATTTTCTGATCGCTATGTCGATGGGCCTCAGTTCCTGCTTTCCATCAGGTGGTCTGAGAGCTTAGTTGTCTACCTTCGTCCCATTAAAAAATAATAATAGGTGTAGTATCTAGACTAGGTAACTAAGTAGGTATACCTATACTTAACACTTTACCGGGTTACGTACAAACTGCTCGACTTATCGATTAATTATTTATATTATAACGCTTTTTTATTTTATATTATAAATCCCAACTATCCACCGTATCAAAACCATCCTATAAAACGCGAGGGTCATTAAACAAGCAAGCGATCATAGGGATATCACTCTGAACCCGGACCCATATATTAATTAGGAAGGATTATCGTCCGTCACACCTATTACCGGCGTACAGTGACCCGACGATTACGGCCAAAATCCTTCTCGACGGACCTCTCATAATTTGTCCGATCATCCGAATCAGCACCAATTCAGGCCATTCAACGTTAAGTGCAAAATGTTTTATTCCCCACCTGTTCACTTACCAACGCTGGCCCAAAGGCGCATTTATTTATAATGTTAAGGTTAAAATTGTACTAAGATTTCGTTATGAACGTATTTTGCCTTTTGAAGTAAATTAATATTATAATGTTGTCAACAGCTGCTGAACAGCCCAGCCGTTGTGACTTAGAGCGTGTATTTTTAATATTACATCAAGCCGTAACTAAACGTAAGTACCTACCTACTACAAGTAATAGGAACCGACTTTGCAAGGTAATTGGAAGATAGCTTTAACTACTAAAACATAACGCGAAATAAAACGCGAACACTGATCTGACACAGACGAATTTGATAGCTATTGACAGTTGTGACAAGTTGTAATAATGCGGCATTGCATGCTGAATTATTTCGTATAAAAAAACCAATGAAATTAGTTTTAGTAAGGCCTTCTCTAATTACTCCATATGTTTGAGTTAATATTAAAAATACACGCTGTATACATATAAAGCTTTGCAAAACCAGTCGGCGTTTTGTAGTGTCATCCTTATCCGGAACCTGGCTTAATTTGTCTGATCTTCCGAGTCGCTGCTAATTCAACCTTAAATGAAAAAGTTTTTATTACCTACTCAATGTTCACTTCGTTGATTCGCGATTTCGGACTGTTAGCAGTTATGACTGCCATCCATTCGATTTAGTCCTCAGCTTCAAACTGAGAGATTTCATTTGAATACAACAAACTTTCTAATACATTTACGAGCATTACAGAAACAATGTTGTTTTATTCTCTTCCTACATTGGTTTGTTTCTACTTGGACTCTAATTTTACGAAATTGTTTCACCCCGATATTAATGCCTAATCCAAACAGAAACTAAATCGAATATAAACCGAATAACGCGACGCTAAGGCAAAATCTCAGCGCAAGCGAACGTGAGTGTACCATTAATAAAAGGAAACAAATCCTCCGTGCAAGACAAAGGAGCCAGCATCAATATTTATTGGCGTGCTTAGTATTAATCGGGTCGGATCGTGAGCTGTATCACGACGGCGACGGCGAGCATCGAATGGATGGACTGTCGCGGTCGGAGCGCGCCTAATTTTTCCTTAGCGTATAAATTTTCAGGCAGCGTAGCGCGTAGCATTGCTCGTAGCGCCCTAGCCTACTGCCGCCCGAAGCCGAGCAGTCTGCCCGCCGCGATATCGCCAGCCACTATAGCCGTGAGTCGCCGGTCGGGCAGTATATGCCCTGCCGCCGCCGAGGTTGGACGTGTCGCTTTCAGCGATTTCGCCCACGACTTCGCGTACGAAATGTGTGACAATAAGTGTTGCTTCCTCTTAGTTATTTAATATTTTCGTGTATTACTGTATAGACTTATACCACATACTTAGGACTTGTAAACGTAGTCTAGTTAGCGTCTAGTACATAAACTATAGTGATAACTTGATAAGATTTATCAAATATTTTCTGCCAACGTGAATGCTGTGTCACAAACAAAAGGGGTAAGATTTTTTTTTAAAACTTCAGGGGCACAATTAGAATTAAATGTGGACGGCATTTGATTTCACATAATAATATAGAAGTTTTGAATTATTTCTAGTGAAACCAAACGCATATTCATAACCTTTTCGTAATTATATTGGTTATCTTTCCCAAAACATATTTCTAATTGATAGAAATTAACATTTCATCATAAACCTGTACTGTGAAACTCCTAAATTAACCCTACTGCATTTAAAATTAAAAAATTATGAGCCCTCGAACGTTGTTGAACTAATACATTCATTTTGACATATTGATACATTTCTGCGAAATCATAATATCCTCTAAACTACATGTAAATTATTTCATTCAAACCGCGATATTCCCAATAACCTCTGCAACATTAATTGCTTTAAATTAAAGTGTCGGTTTAATCGCAAACCGGCGGTCATCGAGTTCGTTCGATCACAATAAATACTGTATACCTACTCTCCAACAATATTTTTCCTACCATTATAAAACTGATCGATGACTTATTGCCTTACAGTAACTGGTAGTAGTTAAAAACTGAAATACAAATGCCTTGAAAAAGGAAAAAAATACTTCGTATTTTTTCTTTACATCCACGCTTCTTAGGTACTGTTTTTCTTCCTGTAGATGTACTTTACAGTTGAAACTGCTTCCAGCTTTCAGAACAACTGCGAATTTTGCAGCAATAAAAATCACCCGCGAAAACTGCAGGCCACATTTTCGTTGCGGTATCTCGTAATAAATCAACTTTAATGACCGTTGCAATAAAATATTTTGTAAGAGATCACGTTTATGTTTAAGTTGGCTCTAAAATATTAAAGTGCTGAAACCTTAACATCGGAAAGTTTACTGAACTGCTGTTGAGATAGTGGTAAATGGTACATTTTGTTGTTGTTTATCTATTTGCTACGGCGTTCGACGGTTTTAACGAATATTTTTAGAAAGTATATTATATTATATGATTCTCTATGTAGTTCACTTACTCTTATAACTTTTTGAATCTTCCTCGTGAGAAGGTAAAATAACAACGAAAATAGGTAGTCACTTTCTTTTGTTTCGTTATCCGAGCTTACTTTGTTTATGATTACTATTGCACATTATGATTAGATTGATTAGGTATACGGTGTTGCTGCCTGCCGGTTACCAATGGTAGGATTATCATAAATTCAGAATTCTGTTTCCCTAAATATTTATGCTCTTACATGCTGTAACTAATGTAGTACTTAGGCTGTTAATTCATTTGAACATTAAACTTACTCTGACACACTATCTAACTGAACGTATTAAACGCGGTCTATAAAAAATGTCATATCGGAAACTATTCACGTTATTCAAGAAAATAGTAAAAAGTTTTCTAGGGGCGAGCAAGGCGCGCTCCGCCGTTTGAGATGAGAAATGGGCGGCAATGCAGTTGCAAGGCCGTCGGCCAGCCGCGCCTGGCACGTCACATTAATGTTGTTGTGCCTCTCCGAGACAGAGAGCCTATTACTATTTTGTTCGTAATATATTATAAGGTTTTCGATAACCAAGCCATCGGCGCTACCCGAACTTCGAAATCTCCAAATTTGGTCTCTGTCACTATAACGAAGGCCTCGTTAGATTGACAGAGACAAATCCTCGTTTACGAATTTCGATCTTCGTGGTAGTAGGTTTTGTGACTACGCTTTGCGACTACAGTTACCATAGGTACATTAACTAACTAATATACATCTTATATTCTGTAGCGTATCATGAACATCATGATAAAGGTAAAGAAAATACATTATTTCAATATCTTCATCTAATGGCTAAATTAGATTGAGCAATGTACCTACGTGGCTTAAAAAGAAAAACGAGGTATAATCTTCAAGTGTAGTTACATGGAATTTCAGAGGTTGTTGATAATGTTTATCTACCCGCGTTTTTTAAAGTATCTACCTGAGGTTTTATGGTTATCCTGTGGGCTGCTAAGCCTACACATCATTTCGATATACGCAAGTTATTTCGTAAGTTAAATACCTAGGTAGTTTTTTTTACGAGCTTAAAGTTACAGACATTAATCCATTTGCCTGAAGTCGGGTGCCCTTTGCATGATCTAAAATTGTATTGTAAAATATTTGTATAATAATTATTGTTTTGTTTAACTTATGCAGTCCTTAAATTTAAAGATCACACATAGACTGGAAAGACCCAAAATGCTGTCAGAAAAGTAGGTTAGGTTAGAACTGTGATCTCACACATACCCTAGTCGCTGTCAGAAAGCTAGGTTAGGTTAGAACTGTGACCTCAAACAGACTCAAGTCACTGTCAGAAAACGAGGTTAGGTTAGAACTGTGCCCTCACACAGACCCAAGTCGCTGTTAGAAAACTAGATTCGGGTAGGTTAAAACTGTT
>JALPQI010011785.1:0-32948 GCA_025490895.1 Thaumatotibia leucotreta
CCGTTTGATAAGTGGGAGAAGAACCGGTTTCATCAGGTTTTATCTTTTGAGGAATTATAATAATTAAATAAACACCATGACCAGACACAGAAGTCGCAGCGTCAATAACGTCAATTAACTAGGGACTTCCATTCGGTATTAAATTCATCGATTAGTGAACACTCATTTTGAAATGACATTTCATAATTAGGTGAAATTGTCAGCACATAAATAGAAAATCAATAAAATACGCTGACTACTACCCAGAAACGTTCTGTGTATTTTTTAGGACTTAAAAAAATCGAATGAAAATCTACTTTGTCAATTTCCACCCAAAGTTAACTTGATTCTCGACTTCTTTACAACTAAGCCTAATAATATTAGATAAATTTATCTCGAAGTAATGACGTCACTTCTGTCATAAGAAAGAATAACTTATCGATAAAATAATATCAAGTGGAAGTCCCCAGCAAAGTTTTATTCGTGCCATCGTGACTTCTATATTTCTGACCATGACACATTGTGTCCAGTCTTATGGTAAGACCAACTGGCTATGTAAATTGTTCTGAAGGTATGAATATTATATTTTTCCCTGATAGCCGTCGTCTTAAGGTTCTACAAAATGAGGTATGATTAATTTATTATATTTTTCCCTGATAGCCGTTGTCTTAAAGTTCAAGAAAATGGTGCTCTTTTATTTTTATGTCTTATAATTTGTTAACAATTTTTTTTAAGTGAGATGATATTTGTTTAGTTTTATGGCTGAAGAGAGCCTAGTACTTTTGTCTGCAACAAATACAATGAAATATAAAAAAAGATAGAATGACATGCGTGACATTGACGTTGATAGTTTTTTTTTCTACATATGTACTGATTGCGGACGAACGCATTAGGCTCTATTCATACATAAAACTGCAATAATGTCACCTCAAATACTTAAAAAAAAATTAACAATAATTTATGGGAAATCAAAATAAAAGAGCCGCATTTTCTTGAACTTTAAGACAACGGCTATCAGGGAAAAATATAATAATTAATCATATTATCTATTCTTCAGAAAATTTTTCATAGCCAGTTGAGATTTTATATTGTGGGCATTAAATAAGCACCGATATTTTCTTAGATACCTAAATACACAAGAAACAATCATGACCAGAGATCGGACAAATGTGCGATATTGTTCGTAACAATATGGACAATATGGACATGACTCCAAAGTTGATTGAATTAATTCATTTAATCATTTTCAGAAAATTACCTTTTTGACATCGGTAGACCCCTCAAAGCTTCGAAACCAAATTTCAAGAAAGTATTCGTTTAAATATTCATTCAATCAAATTTGGTGCCATGTCCATATTATTGCGAACAATGACGCACATTTGTCCGATCCCTGATCATGACTGAGGATTACACATTTTTTGATATATAAATTAAAAGATACCCCCACCGGGATTCGAACATGTGACCTCCAGCTACACACTCATAGCGACTGAGCTACGGAAGCAGTCATTTACGTATCGATTCTTATCATTTATTCACAAAAGTAATACGTTGTATCATATTAGTAATTCAGCAGTTCATCAATATAATAAATGAGTAATGTACAGTCACCATCAGATATATCATGGCATCTGGAGTATCTGAAAATATCTAAACACGCCCTTATTACCGTAACGATAAAGGCGTTTTCAGATATTTTTGTTTGCTCCGGATGCTACGATATATCTGATGACCCCTAAATACCTATTAGCCGTTTCCTTCAGGGATTAGCAGATTATTAATTATGGTGATTAGGCTAACCAACTATAACAAGGCAATTTGTGTAACGGTTATTAATTGTACAGTTTTGGACAGAAGTATTAACCGACAGATATATTTTCCATCAACATTGAAATAATTAGCTTATGTCAAAATTATTTGCATAATTTTAAGAGACACTGACATTTAATTTTATTAGGACTGAGTGTTAATATTTTCAGGGTCCCATTATGTGACATTCAAACTTGCACTGAGATGCCATCTATTGGGACTGCAAGCAAAAGCACCTGACACTTACTTGTACTGACTAAGAAAATTTGCAATTTTGAATGATTTTGATATTGTCGCCCTATAAAATAATAGTACATTGTACATCAAGGGAGGTAAGTACGGAATTACCAACGAGAGTGTTAGGCGGAGGGCTTTTATGACTCGAGTTAGTATTCCGCTTACCGACCGTGATGCATACAATGTTTTTCATCACACTTGCCGACAAAAAAATAAGTTTATGAAATAAATAACATTATTAAATGCCGTACTGTAATTTTTCTATTACTATCTAGGGAATTTCACTTTTTTATTACTCCCGCTGCGTGCAACAATGGCGCGCAGGCAGCAAGTGTGATGAAAATACTATTTAACAAACCCTACATACTCCTCTCCCAAAACACATGACAATACTTTATGTAGATTTATATATGAGCAAAATATCGTGATTCAATCAAATATTCTCTGTTAACATATTGCGTATTGGTTGGTACTTCCACCTTATTAGTTACCAGTTACTATTTACAAAAATCACAATATAGTTGATTAAATAGTCGTGTAATAATCCATTACCCAAACTTTTTTGTCACTTAGATTCACCCACAAATCTTTACCCATTTTACATTCAACCTTGACGCTTATAATATTAAGACTAAAATTGATGACTTTTATTTGCTGTGTAGGTTCCCTATTATTTGTGCTATTTTGAGGAACTACCGCAAATGTCGAGTCATTCATACATCTATCTCCGACTTCATTAAAGGAGATATTGGGGTGACAGAGATAGTCGTTCGAAATTCTCAGTTTTCGATGTTCATCGTAAGCCCCATGATTGTATTGTGTGACGTAATTGATTAGGCATGCGGGGCGTGACGCCTTTGGGGACTACTCTGGCTCTCTTGTTCATTATCAATATTCATTAATTTAATAGAATAAAATAAAACATGATATCACGATGTATGTCGAAGCGCTTTCAAAATTAATAAGCGTAATTAAATTGTCCACATAACGGGTAAGGCTCCGACATGGCATGGCATATTGTGTTTTGTACACGGTTTTAGAAATATTCTACTTGCTTATAGTTAATAACTTATCTAAAATAAAATGAGATCTACATTTAAATCGTTTGAAACATATTATTATTCAATGTTTTCACACATCTACATTAATTGAAATTAACTGTTTTAGGTATTTTCCAGTACCGTCTTAAAACATGATAATTTGAGTTTGTGTAAGGTGTATATGTTTAAAATGTCTTGATGTTTGCAAATTTGCTACACCAAATAAAGTAAAATATTCAGATACTATAAAACTTATTACAAATATTTATGTATACCTATCTATATTAAAATATTATCGAACCGGGTTACTCACGTATTTAAGTCGATGATTGCTCGACATGTTTTGACCCATTAAGAGCGTCCTTGTACGGAGCACCCTCGGTCAAAGCCCGACGCGTACTGTCATGGGCCTGCGCCCTGCTATAATGCCCGCGATGGCAGGCGGATGGATGTGTGCAAGGAGTGTCACAGTTATTAGTAGATAAATAATGAACCTACCAATTTGTATGGAACCCTCGGTAGACGAGTCCGACTCGCACTTGTTCGTTTTTATTATGCTATAGTTCCCTACGCTTCGCTTGAACTTTTTATTTTAATTACCTTTAATCAGACGAAGCTATTTTGTTTGTAAACGATGTTTATTTTTGGCAAAATGCATGGCATAAGACTAACTAGTAAACATCAGAATTTTTAAGCAAATACGTATATCTGTCCCTCATGAGGCCTTAATTTGAGTGACAAATACATATACAAAATATAAATTCGTGGCAAATATAACAAGCATGACAGGACAAGACAAAACAGACAGATTCAGCACTTAATATTATACCACGAAATGGACTCGCCTCAGCATAATGTCGACCAAATAGCTGCTAATGCTAATAATTTTAAATGCTTGTAGTACTTTTGTTTGTACTTTTTGTTATTATTGTTGCAGAATATTATTGACTTTCCTTTCTTTTTCTTACACTTACGCTACAGGAAATTATGAACTCGTATTAATTAACATTCTCGCCTTCGGCTTGAACATTCACACTCGTTCGTTAAATAAAACTTGTTTACGGCTCTTAGCGTACAATAATACTTACTAGTATTAATTTAAAAAGAAGAGAGCAGAGTGTATTTGCAGTGCACTGACTATTATAAAAATTAAAGGTCAATTAAGATATCCCGTGTAAATCGAATACTTAGAAAATACAATTAAGCTAACAAGTTACATTGGTATTTGAAAATACATTGTTATGTTATTTATAATAGGAATTACAGTGAAACGTATTTAATGCTTGAAAACAAAACTTAATTATTATTATTTTCTATGATTTTGATATTGGCAATGGCGAACCATTATCAAAAAAAAAATACGAGTTACGAATTTTGTTTTTGCACGTGTCTCGTACGACGTTTTTTAGTACAGATGGCCCTCCGAAGCCCCAAGGCTTCATGCAAGAAAGGGTGATTTTGACACTCGTTTCTGAAATCAGGTTTTTCGCACTCGTGTCGTAATGTACCTAGTATTTTGGGCTGTGTATTAATAAAACCAGCCAATTGCGTGCCGCACTCGCGCACGAAGGGTTCCGTAGCAATTGATGGTGACTATAGAAGAGTTCAGCCAGCATCTCCAATATAAATACAACTCAAAATTACAGTTATTAAGTCAACCTATCTCAAAAACTACAAGAGATAATTTAATTGAACCAAAAATCAAGGAAATAACATATTAATATGCGAATTATTCTTTTTTAATTTTACTACTACTCGGTAGTTTTAAAAATAGAGAGAAGGACACACTTCTTAAGACTTTCAGAGCTGATATCTCGAAAACGGTACGCTTAAATAAAAATGTGTTTTATTTAGAAACCTTTGTATCATTCTCAAATCAAAAAAAATTCTACCCCTCAGTTATATGTATGGAGGGCCTAATTCCCATTTTTTTAAATAATATTATAGTATCATAATTATGTAGCAGTTTATACAACACATATCCTTTTCTTTCATTACTGCAGTTTTCGAGTAAATCGGCTGTGACAGACGGACAGACGGTCGGAAAGACAGACGGACATGACGAATCTATAAGGGTTCCGTTTTTACCATGTTTGCTACGGGACCCTAAAAAGGAGCCAGTTTTATATTTTTTTCAAAACCTTACTTGTGTAAACAACCCCCCCTCTAAATAGAAATGAAACTAAATTATAAATATATATTTTTTTTTTTATACATAATTTATACAGTTAAATAACATTGGTAACTTAGAGATAAATTTGAAGAAGTTAATTATAAATTGGCCAGTGATCGTCTAGTCTAGGGTAGGACACCTATGTTGTGAACCGTATAGTAACAGAGATTCTTTAATGTGAAACGAGCTAAATCTTTGGACACAAAACAAATAGATATTTGAACATGTAATAATAAAGAGAAAAGATTATTTATTCAAGGAAAACGTGACATTGCCATTATTGATTTTGAGGGAATATTAAGATAGATAGTTTTGACATTATTAAGCACTGAAATTGAAGTTTATTGATTAGTAGAACAAAGAGTAATGTAGATTATAAAATATATAATGTGAAGAATGAAACATTAAAAATAAAATTCCTCAGAGAGGAATATCCCCGACCATCTAAGTGACCTCTGTCAATTGACTGGAACTTCTAACAAATTTATTGCTTTTAACCCTAACACATCTGCTAGCTAAATTAACAATTCCAGCAATTTTGGGTGGGGTAAAGAGGCAACGCTAAACCAACCAGTGTAGAGTTAACTCTGTCAGTTGGGCTTCCTCACTACTCCTAGCTAAATTCTACAGTGCTTCGGAACCTAACTGCAATGCAAACAAAGGGAAAAGATGAAAAGAAGCACCAAGTATTCATACGCGTATCATATTGCAGTATAACCCCAAACTAAGCCTAGCTACAGCTAATACTCAAATTCTCCAGGGTCTAAGAGTGAAAAGCAAGCACTTTTGTTAATAATAATGATGATCGATACATTCGTTCTCTGAATGATCAACCAAGATGAGCGTTCCTTCTGCTCTATAGGACCCAATGCACTGCTTCGCCTCGCAATTGGACCTTAAACAGTCTGCCCGAAACTCTTTGGATCAGTCTGCAGCTACTGGACTCAACTTGACAGAATCATTGTTACTTTTATATTATAGTGAACACCTTTAATAGTAGACAGTGCATCGCTTGACGCCCCTCCACACTAGAGAATTAGAGAACCTAGAAAACCAAAACAAATTAACTAACAACAGCCCAGAATTGAATTGTATTATTAGGCTTTGTTAGAGAATATAGATTTTAACGTTACTTTAGAATTAAAGTTATAAATACCCATTCCCATGTGTATAGTGTGTGTTATGTATTGTGTTGTGACTAACGTTTACAAATAACCAGGTTAGCTTACCATAATTTCCAGCTAATAAAATGATTCTTTAAGACAAATTAACTCAATTTCAACACAATTTGGACAGAGCTTCGCCCTCCAAAGATTCCTTCACTGAAGAGACAGGGTCTTTACCCTTTCGCGGTCAAAACGCAAGAACCCTTTCTATGGGAAGCCCCAGCCTTATATACAGAAATTTCATGACAAAATATGTCGAAAATGCTTTCATAAATTTTGAATATTTGAATTTGATAAATAAAAATATGTGAAACCAGACATTTATATGAAAAGCTCGTATTAAACTGAATACAACAATTTACAACAAAGATAAATTGTTGTTAATTATTATAATAAATTTATTTAATATTTTGTGAAATAATAAAATATATTAATAAATAAAATAAAAATGTGCATCGGATTTATCGCAAGGAAATGTAAAAGGTGAGATACGGCTTTAATAACAAATGACGTTGCCATTTGTCATTAATGTCATATGTAATCAACAAACATTAATATTTCATAACAAAATATTACTGTTTGTTTTATATTACCAATTTCTATTGAGACGATAGAACAAACAATATTTATTTCAGGATTCTGAAAATACATAATCATAAAATGTATTTATTACACATCAAAGTATCGTCAGAATGCAATTGTTATAAATTATGGATGAATAACAAATCTAACTACAAATGTAAGTGATTTTACTGTTCAAACATGAACATGGAACAGTCACACTTGCTCTCTTAACCACAAAAAAACTTATTAGTGAACTCTTTGAATACCAAATAGTTAATCTCAGAATATGACATTTACGAAAATACAATTTTGATTTTTTATTTGTACGGTGAACTGCTATTATTGAATAAAACCAACAGCATGTCGGGCCATGCTTATTGAAAGGTTCCGTAGTTATTCAAAAACTGTTGAATCTATCAAGCTCAAAGTAATTTTCCTAGAAAGTTTTTATGAAGTTCTTCCTACTTTTGAGCTTTTATCAAATTTCAGCTTTTTAAGGGTAACGATCATATCCGCGGAGGGCCGGACGGACGGACGGACAGTTTTTTTTAATTTGAAATTCGCTTACTCATGGCCACAGACTAGCCGAGGGCAGAGAGACGCGGCATACGATGGAGTGAATTCGTCCAGAAGATTGCGAAACTGTAAGGGTTCCTAGTTAACTACAGGGGCCCTAAAATTATGCAATAAAATGTGGGACACCCGTTCCTTGTAGCACATACCTGTTACGTAGAGCATCGTCACTGCGTTATTATACGATTATGTCATTGTCACCGCAACCGCAACGTCGGCCACCGCAAACTTCCTCAGCAATGCTTTTGACGTAAGAATATTTGCATGGCTAAGTAAGATACGAGTATGGACAAGGATATAATTCTAAGCCCAATTTATCTTCGCTTTGAATAACTCATAAATGCATATTATATTACTAATTAATATTTTTCTTATTTAAAGATAAGATACAATTTGCATATAAATTAAATCTGGCTAACTAGCTAATCACATATTACATTATTAGGTATTGCAGTGCTGGTACGTTGTGAGAGAAAGTTGCCGGTCTTTAGTTACGTCAACCAGATCTTTGGCGATTTCAGCAAACAATTTGCCCGCCGAAAGTTTATATACGTTGGTGGTGGCATACCATTAATTTAAAAAAATCGTACAGCATTATAATTTATAATATCCTTGTATTTGTTGAGTGCATGGAAAAGTTAGGTTAGGTTAGAACTTTACACAATCACAGAACTACTAAGTAATATAGATCGGGTTATTTTGGCGAGTAAAACGCTTGGCAAATTTAGCGTATGATACTTAAAAAAAATACACGCATTGTTGTTTTAAACCAATCAGCTTATTCAAAATATCATTAAAATTCAATAAAATATCTACATTCAATCGATAACATGAAATTTATATAATGCAAGATATGAATAGTATTAGATGTAGTCAAAATGTGTAGTCACAGGAAAATAGTATAAATAAGATCAAAACTGTACATTAATATAATTATAACACTACGGAGATTAGAAAATTAATAAGAAAATATGCACTATAAATGTCCTTATCATACTTTCGATTTACGAGTTTTATTATTTTTTGATGAAGGTGAACGATTTACATGCACTTTTCATAATATTTTATAAAATGTTTGTCTCGGTCGTATAGGGCTTAGCAAGTCGAGCGCACAGCCAGTTTGCTGCGAGGACGTAACGAAATCAATTTACTGTTAATCCAGTGAGTATCACACATTGTATATGTATAGTAGACTTATAAAACCTTTACAGTCTATTTTACATGACGAGGGGGCTGGATAATAATTCAATTTTGGAATACTTGCCGTCGCTGTCATGTGGAAGAATAAAAAAAATATGGTTCAGCTTGAGAGATGCCGTCTTTATGCAAAGAATTGTATTCGGAATAATAATGTGGAGAAAAAAATACAAATTAACTAGTAAAGCGTTTGATTGAATAAGACCTCCGTACAATTTGGTGGAGGGTATTCTTCATAAATTGCTAAACTTGCAGTAAGCCTTGTGTGTAGGTGGGTGGATCAATCATAAGCAACCCACAGCCTACATTGTGATCGAAGTAACGTTTTAAACAAATACTCGAATATTTTACTGTATTAATTATTTTTATTCATGTTTTACTTCACACATAATTAGTGTACAAAAAGTGGTTCTGATTCCAAATGGCCTTCTCCACCATGGGCCAGACAGAGACATTTACAAACTACTCAGAAAAAAGATTAAAATCGGTTCACTATTCTCGGGGATATCGGGTAACATACATACAACAAAAAAAAATTTGTCGAATTGAGAACATCCTCCTTTTTTTGAAGTATTTATAACCATACTAAATTATAGTAAGGTATTATCGTTGGGTATGCCGACTTACGCAGAAGATCATAGTTTCATGTAGCAGGTATGCAAGATGCGTTAGCTGTGACGATTGCGCCGTCTCATCCAAGTCACAACATTTAAAAAAAAGATGTTCATTTCCAATAATTAAGGTATTTTTTCTCCGAAGTAGCGATTTCCATACATTTTTTTTTTCAAAATAAAACAAAAAAAATTGAATGCCATTTTACTAAGTCTTAAAAATAAAATAAAGTCTTCTTTCAGCAAAATACGCTATCTATGATATTTAAGGCACTTTCCCTCCATGTGGCATCGCCGTGGGACGCCCTGTATATGCTCAAGATCTTATATTTTGGAGGCCATGGAATCTGTGAGAGTCGTATCGATGGCTGACATACTAGGTGGCGGAAAGCGTTAATTTTAAATCGAATGAGCTCATCAGTTCTGTTATTCAATGTGGTAAAGCTGCCAGTGTGATGATAATTTAACTACGAATTATTTATTAATTAAACTTTCGTTACTTGTATTTAATAACAAGCAATCGTTAACTGTCTCAGGGTTTTAGTAGGTTAGATAACTCAATTTCAATATTTAACTAGTAACCGTGATAAGGCAATTTGTAGGTAACAAAAATTTTGCACAACATAAGAAAACTAGTATTTTCTTCCTTGTTAGTATTAACTAGAACTTCAAAGTAATTAGTGTGCCAATTAGTAAGCTCAGATAGTAATTAGAAGATAGAAGTGCCTAGTCCGGCGAAGCGGGCTCAGAAAATTAATTTATTAACACCTTAATTGGTTACTTAGCTGCAAAAGGAAAATTCTGGAGGTTAATTCGACCGCGTCAAAACTTTGCGGCTACGGCCACAAGGAAAGACACTGAACCAAATATTTATTAAACGAGTCACTTTATACCTTAACAGGCGGAGAAAAGTTGATATATTAATTAACTCGTGAATAAGTCCGTCAGGCCAAAGAGTCACTTCGTTTCACGCAAGCGCAGTAAGGATCTGTCAAGATACGCCCTTAGGTAGTGTGAGCGCGGCGTTCGGCAAGTGCACACGAGCGTTCAATTTGCCACCGAACATTGACGCGTCACTAATTCGTTCGATTCGAATTTGAACTCTAACGGATAGTATGAATTAAAAACGTTGCGTGAACATGAATTAAGGATGCGCCCGGATGCCGGCGCCGCGATGTGCGTTACGTTTGGAACTTGTTTTAAATTTAAAGAGTTTCCGCGCATTTTGGTTGTGTTTGTTGTAGTGTCTGTGAACGGTGTTCATGATGAACGAGCGAAGTTTATCCCGGGTTACGGTGAGTGCGAAGCTTAAGTGTTTTATCGCGCCAGCGATTTGTGGCGCTCGCTCTTGTTTATCTTGCGGCTGGCGCACTATGCGGATGTCCCGTGTTTTAGTGCTGAGACGGGAATAACTTAAAATGTTTGCAGGCTGTGACGGTAAAACTTAAATGTTCTGCTTTTATAGTTGCAAACAGTTTATTTGAATGACGATACAGAGATGCGATTTAAATTATCTAAATATTTATTTTCTAGTAAGTTTAAACAAAACATACCTTATTATCACATGCCTTATTAGTTAAGGTAAAAATAATTCCAATTAATAAATCCGTATACGAAAAAGTTATCACACTTAAAGTGGCATATAGGTAACATCAGCATCACACATATTGTATTATTTCTTGTGCTTTCTTACGTAAGTTCACTACATATAGGTACTACTCGCTCAAGTTGCCGTAAACGATTATTTGTACTGAATTTACGTAAAAACTTACAAGTCTAAAAATCTCTTTTCCGTACAAAACATGGTACTTTACGCACTAGTGCGAGAAGTGGTTCATTTCGTCTCAGGTTGAAACTTCAAAGGCTTCTTCAGCTTTATCTTTTTTGTAAATCGTCGCACGAAACATAGACGTCCGAAAGCAAATTCGTAATCTATCGCCACTTCTTTCAATCTTTGTTTTACGCACTTGTATCGTAATGTACTATTTTAACGCAATTTTCAACTAGCGTTTTCCTTATCGGCACTACATAGTATAAAATAAAGTCACTTTTTCTGTCCCTATGTCCATTTGTACGCTTAACTCTTTAAAACTACGCAACGGATTTTGATGAGATTTTTTTAAATAAGTACAGTAATTCAAGAGGAAGGTTTTTATGTAGGTATAGTACCCGTGCGCAGCCGGGGCGGGTCGCTAGTTATTTATTTATTTATTTATTTATTTAACCTTTATTGCACAGTTACAAAAAAATAAAAGTACAAATGACGGACTTAATGCCTTAAGGCATTCTCTACCAGTCATCCATTGGGTCAAACAGAAAACTTACATTTGGTGCGGAATAAATAAAAAGAGAAATAAACATTAAAGTCACAAAACAAGTAATATTTTGTTTATCATATAAAATACATACATATATTTACATATATACATAAAAAAACATAATAATAAAAACAATGTACCCATGCACAACCACAACACCCACTATGACCCTTGATGTACGCGAAGCAGATGTTCACGTAATTTGCGTTTAAAAGAAAATTTGCCTATTTGAAATTTATACCTAATTTAAACACATTTTTCATAATGCATTTTACGTTAACTTGTTTTCTTTCAAAAACCCTAGTTACTAGTTGATAAGAAACGCTGAAAGTAATTAAGCAGGTTCACAGTTTGGCACCTTCGTATGTACCTACGTTGGTGAAGGTGTATAGATGTATCTTGGTGCGAGGAATACTTAATTACCCTAAGTACCTAAATTATGTTAAGAGCATAGTGAGATTTAAGCCATAAATATAGGTAGTTGAGTTCTCATCATGAATTCGTCTGTGAAACATTATTCGTTGGTAATATAAAAAAAAACTTTTTCAGTACAAATGGCACTTTTTTTACGCGCTAGTGCAAGAAGTGGTTAATTTTATGTCAAGTCGAAATTTTCTGAGTGCCATATGTACTGAAAAACGTCGTGCGATACACGTGCGAAAACGAAATTTGTAATTCATGTCAATTTAAAGCTCTCCCTTTGGCCGCACCTTAATTTATCTCCACTCGTTTCGAACTTAATTTTTTTCGCACTTGTATCGTTATGTAGGGTACTATTGTTTTATCATAAAATCAATTTAGTTATGTTAATTGTTGCATAAAAACTATTTCAATTTAGAAATTTCCTACGGTTATTTCTTTAGGATCTGTGTTCCAAAAAATCTATTAATTTTTGAAATGATATCGAAGTCCTAAAAGAATATCGTACAGTGTATCTTTATAAATTTATGTATTGTATAAGAAGCCCTCCAAACTATAGGTATATATACAGTGTGTAAATTTAATACGGGCGATCAATTAAACCAGGCATGGGATTCATTAGTGTTATCATGGATCACAAGGTTTTTTAAAAGTTACTCTTAATTATGACCCCACAGAATTTTTTTAAGATTATCGGAGCAGCAATGTAGGTACGAACATTTGTTATTGTTGATATGGCAGTTATGTCATCTGCTTTTGAAATTAACTGTCAACGAGTGCTTAACTCGCGTGTGTTGCTCTACATTGCGCGCTTAATTATTTTGTATGGAAAATTTTGTTGCTATTATTTTAAGTAAAAGTTATTTGAATGTACTTGTTATGTCGTAAACTAACACCAGTTAAGAGCTTCGCCCGTATTAGACTTACACCCTGTATATTTTAGGCTTTGAGATTCAACTGATATGACATTCATGACATTAGACACTGAATGGGATAGAATAATATGTTTTTTTTTTATATATTCTTTTAATTATTCCTGTAACACAGGTTGTACCTAGCTCAGAGGTCAGGGGCCTCAAAATAATTGTAATACACCCTTTCTGGCAATAAACATATTTTTTTTATTATTGAAAAAGAAAAGTTAGTAATTTATGCGTTTAGGTACGTGATTCTCGTGACAAAATTAAGGAATGTCTACTAACTTTGTAGCCATTGGTAGGTGCAATACCTTTTAAAATATAGCCCATATTCATTTATTGTTAACTGAATACTATACCTACGTCTGTTATTGACATCCAAATTAATTTGTCCATTCATTTTCGGGTATGTAAAAAAAGACCACTTTTCATGACAAAATGTCAGGTCGAGTGCACTACCGTACGCGTCGGCCAAAATAAAAAATAGTTTTAAAAGTAAGCACATTTCTCTACTATATACCTTAAATATAACATTACTTTTACAAAGGTAAAGTCACTCGTATGTCTCATTGTGTGCTAGTTGTATTGGTAACTTGTACGTTGATAATTTAAAATCGTTTTAGGATATTGCGCAGACCTGACACTGGTAGGTATGATTTTTGTCACCACCCCAATTATTCTCGTAGGTGTCGTAATTGTCGATAAAAGGATTGAAGTGCTAACTGACTATTTATTTATTAAGGATTGATGACGAGCAGCAGCGTCGTCAATCACATTATTGCTATCGCCAACACGCTTGCCCAGCGTGGCTATGCGTTCATACATAGTTAAATGAGAGAGACCTACGTCCAGTAGTGGACTGAAGATGCCAAGTATAGTCAGCGTCAAATACAGTAGTGGACTGAGGATGCCGAGGAGTTTGTTAGTCAGCGTCAAATACTTGTTAGCATTCAAAGGTGCTAATTCGGTACATCGTACTTAATATTTGGTGTGCCAAAAATATTTGGCTACTTTAGATGCTAAAAAGGTGCATTTTAAAACCACATTGCCAGGGCTAGGTTAAAAATAAAGCTTTTGTTAAAGAGAGCCAGAAAAATTATCAAATAATGATATCCAACCAAATTATGCTTCAAGATTTAAGCAAAACTGTTTAGGTCATTTTTGTTTCATGTACCTACTTATGTAAATACGAGTATTATTATAAAGTTTCTATAAACTCTTTAAAGGGTTAAAAGAATGGTACAGTTAAGGTAGTTCATTTGTGAGTACCTACCATTTTGTTATTCATTTGACATTGTTCGTTGTAAAATATTTTAAACGTAATTCTTCGGTGACTGTTTACCTAATCTAACCTTCGCGTTTTATCTCCTTCCTGTCAATTGTCACACTATAGTATGCTCTAGTAACCTAGGTTTGCTAATATATATTGCCTTTTGTTAAAAATTACCTAGCTACCATTTGTAAATCAACGCAAAATATTAATGAGCTCCGGCTTATTTGAAACCAGAACAATCCAAACATTGCCATTAACTTACAAATTCACATTATGATTGCCCCGAAAAAGAAAAATAAAGACACAAAGTAATTTATTCCCGAGTCGAGATCATTTGTTTATCAAGCACACACAACGTCGCTGGGAGCCGGGATAGGGAGGGAAATCCAAGATGACTTCTTCAAAAGTTATCTTGAAGGACCATTTATAATAATCCGGTATAGCCTGTTGGCGTCAGGTCGGGGCCTGGACTAATCCGTTAATCTTTATTGTAGACTCGCGATGCTGTAAAATTAACATTCAAATGTTATTTCAAAGTTCTGTTAACGTTTTGTTTTGCTTATTCTAAATGTGAGCTAGACCAAATTTATGATTTTAAATATTTAGCGAACTACGTTTTTAGGGTTGCGTAGTAAACGAGTAACCTTTATAGTATTGCCATGTAAGTCTGTCTGGCAGCAGAATAGCTTAGTGGTCATTAGTTAGTTTTACCAAAATCTGCAATTTGGTACAAACATACATTATAAATATTGGATGTCATATACCAAAGAAAAACCGACCAAGATCACCAACAACGTCCGATGTGGGGATCGAATCCATGTGATCAGCTTTCGCGGCTGATATCTGCACCCCTCGGCCACTCGGTCTTCACAATACGTTCAACAAACATACATATTAATTATGACGATAAAGTGCCAATTAAAACATATTAAAAATATTCTCGTGTATCTCGGGATACTGTTTTCATTTTGCTGTAATCCTATTGTGTGGGGTATATAAAGTTTCTTTCTTAAGTGAATATTTTTGTAGATAACCTATTCAGAATAAAAAACTATGTACAACAACTACAGATGGCCTCCTGCAGTGGCTCTGACAGTTCGAACCCACACGCGCTAGTTGGACAGGCCTGCTCGGTCTGCAATAA
Source organism: Thaumatotibia leucotreta (assembly GCA_025490895.1). Classification (NCBI taxonomy): domain Eukaryota; kingdom Metazoa; phylum Arthropoda; class Insecta; order Lepidoptera; family Tortricidae; genus Thaumatotibia; species Thaumatotibia leucotreta. The sequence goes on from JALPQI010011785.1 coordinate 15,422, forward strand.
TTTTATCTAAAAATATCATATATGAACTCAATGTTTTTAACGTTTTAAGTTGGTGATAAAACCAATACTGTGTTCTGAAAGTGCGTAATTTATAAATAATTTTTAGTTTTTGGTTTGTTTCCTTGTTTTTTTGTTTTCTACCGACGAACAGTAAGCATTGGATATATACACTTATTTATTTAGGGATTATGAAACAGGGTTGGGTTTTATAAAGTTATAATTTACAATTTTGCAGTTTGCCTCTTTTTCTAGCCTAAGTGCGTGCGTTAGAGAGGCAAACAGCGAAATAGTAAAATGTAACTTTATAGAACTTGACCCAGGCCGTCAATATTGTTAAATCGGAATAAATTGCAATGGGACATCTACTTGAGTATTTTTGAAGTAATAGAATTTTCCTACATTAAAAAGTGAATTCCTCACTGTTACAAATATGTACCTATTGCATAAATTGTTCAACGATTGAACTAGTAACTAGTTTATTGCATAATTAATGTCAATTTGATGATGGATCACTGGAATGCTAATAATGTCATAATGTACCTCGTACATACAAGGTCTCCGTATATTGTATACATATTTGATAGGTGAGTACCTAGTTAAACCATGGTTTATGTATCAGTATTAGCATTTTAACATCTTGTATAAGATAAATAATTGGCGGTATGGTAACGGTAGTAAGAATAGATTTTCTCGCCACCCCAACTCCTCCTGTGACTGTCGTAAGAGTCGATTAAGTAATTCGAAGTATTACAGATTGATGATGGCCTGTACCATCATTATAGTGGAGTAGACTACTGCGATCACCAACCCGCAAAGAGTGGAGATTATAGGCATTTCTTGATGCCTATACGCTTAGGTATTAGGAAAGGCCTTTGTCCAAAGGCTGATTTATAAAACTGGTAATAGATTGTCCCAACAACAACTGCCTTCAAAGTAAAAATATCCTAGGAAAAATTTTACAAAGAGGCAAAAAACCCGTCAAAAACATTTTGCTGTTGTTTCTATTTGAAGAGGGATACCGTTGAAGTGTCGTATAGAGTAAATGGGGGTCCGTAAATCCGGGTCGCTTAGTACTCGAAAGTTTACGGGTACCCGATTTCGAGAAAATGGCGTGTCATATACAGTGTGCTACATCATTCTTAGTTGCGGCGGGTTACGCTCAGCTCGCCGGTATGAAATCGGATTTCGAACGAAATTGTTGAATAAATTCCGCTTTTGATACAGTCTGTAGCGTAACAACTTCTGTCCAGTCTGATATTTTTATAATATATGTGTGGTCAAAAATTTTTAAAGCAAGTTTTGTAACAGGATGTATCACAAAATTATCAAGTTGTTTTATTTAAAAATTTACGCTGGTACCAAACGGCTTAAGCTTAAGTAGTAGTACTAAATATAATAGTAGGTGAGGCGATATTAAGTCGAAAACGTTAGCAAAACACAAAATTTTATCTAGTTTACAAAAAGGGGTACTTTTTAAAGTCTCGAATCTCTGAAACTATAGGACCTACGGTAATGCATGTTAGCTCAACTTGTTGGAAATTTATTAGTATTTAAACGTTTATTTACATATGATATCAAAAAACGAAAAGTTTTTTAAATAAAAATCAGAAACTAAAAAATGGTCGTAAATTTCGCAGTTTTTCACGTACTACCCAGCTAGCACAACTTTTTTTTGCTTGCAAAATGTGGTTTTATACTGTCCTATGGTGTCTAAACAACATACCAAAAATGCAGCGATACTACTTGATTTGCGAGTTTAAGGTAAAATTATGTACGATTTGACCGTACTATACAATATGTGGTCGGTTCCGAAAAAATATTAAAAATTTTGAATGTTAAGCTGTGGGCATACGTTCTGATCATATTTAAAGAAGTGACTGTACTGTACTGAAAGCTAGCCATAATTAGGTAAGGCGATATTAAACCAAGAACGTTAGCAAAACTCAACATTTTATCTAGTTTACAAAACAGGGTACTATTTGAAGTCTCGAATCTCTGAAACTATAAGACCTACGATAATGCATATTATCTAATCTTGTTACAAATTCATTCATCTTTAAACGTTAGCTGATACATATTGTCAAAAAACGTAAGGCTTTTTTTATAAAAATCAGAAACTAAAAATAGACAGTAAATTTCACAGTTTTTCACGTATAAGCTAGCACAACTTTTTTTTGCTTGCAAAATGTGGTTTTATACTGCCCTATGGTGTCTAAATAACATACCAAAAATGCAGCTTTACTACATGTTTTGCGAGTTTAATGTACGTTTTTGGATTCTATTAACGAATAGTCTATATTATTATGTCTACTAACTATCGCATCGGTACCTAAACCACATCGGCAACTCGGTCACAGTAGATGCCGGTTTTTCTCGGGTTACATTCTCTTTTTTTTCTTTATTTATAATATAATAATATATAATAAGTATAGTAGATAAGAGTTGGATAAAAACAATAGTTTTTTTTTTTTATATATAATTATAAAATTGATAATAATATTCAGTTATTTTCACTGTAATCCTTACAATTTTGTACAGTTCGTCTGCCTAGCACTGCTCGTATTCTCTCAACTACTCAAAGGTTAGCTGGAAGAGATCCCTTGCAGGGATAAGCTCGCCTTTGTACAATTGTCTTGTGTTTTGTGTATTTTTCTATATTTATTTGTACAATAAAGTGTTTTACTACTACTACTACTACTATAATATTCGTTATATAATCATGACATAGGTAATACCAAAATACTCGCAGCAGATCGTATCTACTCATTAGATTTACATACTCTTAACTAAAGATACCTATGTACATAATATAAAGGTTTTAAAAAATACGCTTTTGTCGTATTCCTGACAGCAAACCCTTTCATTTGATACATTTAATTTGGTGGATTTCAATCAGTCACTCCGTCATCTTGGGGAAGCCGCCATATTGGATTTGTAATGACGTTTCTTAGCTAGTCGTGAACTTTCATCAGAACTTAGAGCGTGTGCAAAATGTCATCTTTATCGAAGACCGGATAATGGGTCAAATTAATATTCCAAAATTTTCCCATGTACATACGTAGTAAGTTACAAGTGAAGCTAATAATAAAAGCGTGTTAAAAGTATGTTACGTGTGCTCTCTTTCATAGCTATGCTATATTTGGTAGCACTAATACCCACTTTAAACAAATCAAATCGGTTCGTTCTATGAATGCTCTGTGTTATCAAAACAGTAGCTTCCTTATTGATGATGGCTAATTAAAGGCCACCAACGTTGTTTCGCTTAAGTAGATTCAAAAGGAACAATAAATAAAGGTTCAGCGAAAATTATCCAATTACAAGGAAGAGGAAGGTTTCAACCATTCATGGACGATTACCGTAATACTATCATTATATCCTAGTAGGTACCTTTTAATATTACCTACAGTGTATTTTGGTTTCATGCCCTGATTTTATCAATAACATGATAAAATCAGTTTTCCCAGCAGTTATAGTAGTAAGAAATAACAAAACATGTCAATCTTCTTTTAAGTATATGAATATTTTCATGTAAATATTTACAAACCGCTAAAATCTGTACCGAAAAATAATTGTTTTTATATTGTAATGACACTTGCCCAGTCAGAGTTCAGTGAGTTGTAGCAAATCGTCTGTCAACGTTTGAATAAAATTGTTCGATAAAGCTTTTACAATGTACTATAATGGGAAACTTTCTTAGTACAGTAAGGTAAATGTACCAGTGGATGACACTATAAGGAGCGATTTCATGCATTTTTCCAAAAAACTACGTAATTGTCAAAGATATAGACCAAATATGTAAACAAATTTATAGACTGGTTCCTCCTTTATGTTTTTAGAATAATAAATTGTGTATAACTAATACTATTACTCTATAATTTCACTTTTCCGTGACGTCCCAAATTATACCAGTGAATGACTGACAAAATATTGAATGTCCCAAAGTATGACTATGGAAAAATAGGATTGGTGTCCCAGTAAATGACATGGCATTGCATCACGTTTTACAATTGATTATCTTAACTGCAGGTATGTTTATGGTACTGGTAAACGTATAAAGGGAAAAGCTAACTAAAACGAGGTAGATATTTATTAAATGTAGAACAAAGCTTTTAATTCCTTTATTAAAACGATTTGTAAACACACAGTAACTACTAAAATATGTTTTTTTCTTCATATCGTTTGTACTCCCTCTCGATTCTAGCCATTTCTCGTATTTAGATTCGTTTTTAAGTCTTCTTACCTAATTTTGTAAAATAAGCTTTTTTAGGGTTTTACTTTTAAGAAAAATGAGGCATATGCCAGCTGTAGTGTCGCTTGCCGAATCAAATTATGTTTATTTACAGTCAGTATAAGCTTGGCCTTTTTTTTCACGGCGTCATGGGTAAATTTAGGTAATTTTAGGGATATGTTTTCATTAAAAATACCTGTAACCAATGGATGACACACAGTTATGACCCAACGAATGACATATCACTACATACTGTCATCCACTCGATCTCCATAGAAAAACAGTATATGACACCCATGTCAGACACTACTCAAATGACCTTTAGAAACTTGTGCTTTTTAGAATAACTAAAATATGGGTTGTATATCTATAAAATACGATTCAAATTAAGATACATAAAATTACAATTTGAGTGAGTGAATGACATGGGTGTCATCCACTACAAAACGCTATAATTTTGTTCCAGTATATGACATGCGTCTAAAATACTAAACTAATAAAAATAACTCGCTGAAGGTCATACAGGTGTACGCGCCGACTTCGACACACTCCGACGACGAGGTGGAGGCTATGTATGATGATATCTCAAAAGCCATGCATAGCTCCAGAACCAACTTCACCGTTGTTATGGGGGACTTCAACGCGAAACTGGGCAAGAGAGATGGTGACGAACTGAGGATGGGGCAATTTGGGGTTGGACGTCGGAACCACCGGGGCCATCTGCTGGCTGGTTTCTTGGAGAAGGAGGGACTCTACATGATGAACTCCTTCTTTAAGAAACGCGAGCACAGAAAATGGACTTGGATGAGTCCCGACGGTGCAACTAAAAACGAGATCGACTTCATCATGTCGACGAAGAGACATATATTCAACGATGTTTCTGTGATCAGTACGGTTAAAACCGGTAGCGATCACCGCCTGGTAAGAGGCACGTTGAATATATGTCCTAAGCTAGAACGCTCGCGACTGATGAAGTCTACGCTCCGTCCTGCACTCCATCTCCAAAACCCCGAGAGCTTTCAGTTGGAACTCCAAAACCGTTTCGATTGCCTAGGCGATGATGTGGACGTATTCAACGACGGGTTTGTGGAAGCTGTCCATAGCGCTGGGTCTAAGTTTTTTAAGACCCAGCGGACAAATAAGACCAGAAAGCTCTCAGACTCCACTCAGAAGCTAATGGAAAAAAGAAGTGAACTGGTTCTACAATCCTCAGTTGATGCGACTTTATACCGGCAGCTCAACAGACAGATCTCTAAGTCCCTCAAACGCGATATGCGCCAATTCCGTACCAAGTGTATAGAAGAAGCCATCGAGCGGAACAAGGGCTCTAAAGTTTTTGCAAGGGATCTGTCTGTTGGGCAAAGCCAGTTCGCCAAATTAAAGACTGAGGATGGTAGAATCGTCACATCCAGATCTGAGCTGCTGAGTGAGATAGAGGGTTTTTATGGACAGCTGTACACGTCAACTAGCAGACCCGAAGTTGATCTAGCGGAAGACCTCAGAGCTAGACTGACCCGACACTATACAGAAGATATCCCGGACATCAGCCTGTGCGAGATTAGAATGGCTCTTGAACAGCTCAAAAATAACAAGGCGCCTGGGGAGGACGGAATTACAGCTGAGCTTCTGAAGGCGGGTGGTAAACCGATCCTTACGGCCCTTCAGAAGTTGTTCAATTCCGTCTTACTGGAAGGGAGAACGCCAAAGGCATGGAACAGAGGTGTGGTGGTACTGTTCTTCAAAAAAGGTGACAACGCTTTATTGAAGAACTACCGACCCATCTCACTTCTGAGCCATGTCTATAAGCTGTTTTCAAGAGTCATTACGAATCGTCTTGCACGCAGGCTTGATGACTTCCAGCCTCCCGAACAAGCCGGTTTCCGAAGAGGCTTTAGTACCGTAGACCACATCCATACGCTTCGCCAGGTTATACAGAAGACCGAAGAATATAACCTGCCCCTCTGTTTAGCGTTTGTGGACTACGAGAAAGCCTTCGATTCGATCGAAACATGGGCAGTACTACAGTCTCTCCAACGGTGCCAAGTCGACTACCGCTATATCGAGGTGTTGAAGTGTTTATACGAGAGCGCCACAATGTCAGTCCGACTCCAAGACCAGAGCTCGAAACCTATTCTGCTGCAGCGGGGAGTTAGGCAAGGAGATGTCATCTCCCCTAAGCTGTTTACCGCTGCACTGGAGGATGTCTTTAAGACTCTGGACTGGAGAAGGCTGGGTATCAACATAAACGGCGAGTACCTCACTCACCTTCGATTCGCTGACGATATAGTAGTCTTGGCTGAGACCTTGGAGGACTTAAGTACTATGCTCGTTGACCTCAGTAAAGCCTCCGAGCGAGTTGGTCTTAGGATGAACATGGATAAGACGAAAATCATGTCGAATTCCCATGTAGCACCAACTCCCGTAATAATCGGAGACTTTACACTCGAAGTTGTAGACGAATATATATACCTAGGGCAAACTATCCAGTTAGGTAGGTCCAACTTCGAGAAAGAGGTCAATCGTCGAATCCGACTCGGTTGGGCAGCGTTCGGGAAGCTACGACACATATTTTCGTCCAATATTCCGCAGTGTTTGAAGACGAAAGTCTTTAATCAGTGTGTGTTGCCAGTGATGACATACGGTACTGAAACGTGGCCGCTTACAATGGGTCTCATAAGAAGGCTCAAAGTCACCCAAAGGGCAATGGAGAGGGCTATGCTAGGAGTCTCTCTGCGTGATCGGATTAAAAATGAGACCATCCGCAGCAGAACCAAAGTAACCGAAATAGCTCTCCGAATCGCTAAACTGAAGTGGCAGTGGGCGGGGCACATTGCGCGTAGAACCGATGGCCGTTGGGGCGGGAAGGTTCTTGAGTGGCGGCCACGTACCGGAAGGCGTAGCGTGGGTAGGCCCCCCCACAAGGTGGACCGATGACCTGGTGAAGGTCGCAGGAGTCCGCTGGATGCGGGTGGCGCAGGACCGGTCATTGTGGCAATCTTTGGGGGAGGCCTATGTTCAGCAGTGGACGTCTTTCGGCTGATATGATGATGATGATGATGATGATGAATAAAAATAATGCACTTGAAATACACAATATCAATAGATCCTTTTAAAATGTAATAGTTTTAGTAAACACTATCCAAAAATTCGTGAAATCCAGGCTAATATGTTCACTTTTACAATGCAATGCCTTAGCAGATTCACTAAGAACACCGACGCACAACCAACTCGAACCACCGTTTCGTAAAAACCGTCTATAAATTTTGAGAAATATTGAAGATATCGATGAAAGATTTAAAACAAAAATCACTGATTGCACTACTAGTAGTCTGGATACTGTATTTGGGTCATAATAACAACAGTTTTCTTAATATTTAAATCAAATTGCAAAAAAGTCATTCATTGGTACAGTGTCATCCACTCCTACATTTACCTTAGAGAGGGGCTAAATGAGCAGTCGGGTAAGTTGAGCAACTTAAATATCTTGGAAACTACACGCGCTAGGACATTAAATTGCAAAAATGATTGCAGAAAGAAAATATCTTATGTATTGACCTTGTATACTGCAGTTTATAAATAAACACTCCATTAATGTCAAAAGTAAAATTCTTGCAACTGTAGTAGCTAAATAAAGCTTATTCATTCTATTTTCCGTTTGGTTGGGCTACACGTTTTATTATTTTCCGTGCTAGGTCGAGAAACGAGTGGCACGTCAGCCACAGAAACGTTTTAAGCTTTGTCTGGGATTGGATAGTAATAAAATGATAAATAGGTTTGAGCGAAGTGGTACCATTACTAAAGTACTTATCATTCTTATCAAAATAGTTTTAGACTAATGTACATTATCCACCGGGTGTCCCAAGATTACGGGACATGAAGGAAAAGTACTTTGAAAAACGTTGATAGACTGTTTTGGTATAAAGAGATTATCTTATTTTGAAAAACGAGGAATAAAAACTGATTTGTAAGACAAGTACCATAAACTGGGGTTACATTGATCAATTTTAAAGTGTAAACTTCAATATCTTCTAAAATTAGGCGCAAAAAATTCCAAAAATAAAATAGTAACATCAACATTTTGTTATCTTTCTCGGTAAAAAAATTTGAAACGCCACTTTAAAAATTTATGTAGATAGAAAAATAAAATGTTGTGATCAAAGTTAAACTGACTGCGGTTACTTTGATACCTTATGTTTTTTTGAGGGTAATTGAATGTGGAGTAAGGTCTCCTAAGGAAATAAATAATTCCGTTTGCGGTATCAAAAGTTACAACAATTTACGTCATTTCGGGGTTATTTTGATGAAATATTTGTGATCAAAGTAACCCCGAAATAAAATAAAAAAAAATCAGTATTCAACTTTATTAAAAACAAAAATCAAACATTGAAGAGAGAACAATCTTCTTATAAAATAAACAGTCAAATGGATAGACATACCATAACCAACTATACGTAAGATTCTGATCAATGTGACCCCATGTAGGTGATCAAAGACACCCCATTGAATAAAAACCATTTGATTTGAAGGCCCCAATAACGTTTTATTTGTATACATAAACACACTTGTAACAATTTGATTGTGATTAACAACCATTTATCTCACTACGCTTATTGTTAGTTTAGAAGTTATTTTACACACAAAAATGGCAAAAAGTGTACGTAAATATAAATACGTGATTCGCTATTTTAACGGCCGTACTCACTTAACGTGTGTCTAAACAATGAGGGTTTTCGATAATTTTTCTGCCACCAGGCGGCGCTTCGTACGCCCCTGGTCTCGACAGCTGTCAGATTCATACTATTCAATGGCACCTGGGCCTAAAATATTGAAATTCTATTTTATTTGGAAGAGAATTGATTTTGTAATGGAATACGACTAATACATGGTCGTCGAACTGAAGATTGAACTCTAAAACAGGCGCTCAAAGTCACTGGTATTCAAAATAATTACTATAACTTTGTTAATTTCATGAGAATTGACTAAGAACTATTTTATTTATTTAGTTTAGGTAACAATATGACTAAAGTAATGATTTTCAGAATAAATAAACCTATAAATATGTTGAAAATTAAATGCGCGTATTTATTTTGACAGTTCGTTATAAGGTCGGCTCAGTGCTGCCATCTCACCTCCCCATAGCGGCAGAAACGTATCAAAAACCCTCATTGATAAGGACAACTATCGTTCTTGCCAGATTAAAAAAGTATATACGGATGCGTTTGTTAACGAGAGATATTCGCGATTAAAAAATAAAAGAAGTCTTTATCAATGTAACCCCAAAGTTCAAAGTAACCCCAGTTTACGGTAGCTATGTTTAGAGCCATGAACAGCAATAAATAAAAGTAAATATTATTTCTAAATTTCTTATCATTAAATGTAGTAATTTTATCCTGTTCCTTTCGTTTAAGATACTATAATGTTACTTTAAAAAAATATTTGTTTTGATACATGATCTCGATTGGCATCTTAAAATCAGAAAGTTTTCATTTTCTTACATTTAAATCGATTCGATTCCCAGACAAGACAATTTAATATTTTTGAGAAAATCTGTGAATGCAAAATTATAAACTTTTTAAAACAGCATAAATTCTTATTTCAGCAAAATATTCTATCTACGATATTTAAGATACTTTCCCTTCGTGTCCCACATGACAGTTTTGGGACGCTCTGTATGTTTTCATGAAGGACCAAAGACCAAATACCAAGAATGTGTATTTTTGTATGACCTAGTTATACTTTTAGGTATAATCGAATACTGAGTTATCAAAACAATTACTACAAAGTCAATAGCCGTACCATGGGCTGTCGCCACGGTATGGCTACTGGAAAAAGGCGTCTGTCATCGCTGACGTAAATACTGATGATCGCCACACTGCGTAAACGGCTTGGCGATTGCAGTAATATGTCCACTGTGACGAAATGATACTGCTGACCACCGTCAGGGGTCAGTGACGCTTCAATCCCTTAGTTTACTCTTACGACACCCACAAATTAGGATGGTAACGTCACCACGCGGCCATTCATAACTAAATACTTCATGTATTTCAAGTTATTTTTGTATTTCAAATAAATATAACTACATAATATATCATGCGTAGATATTAACACATTGAGCGCGGGGAGAGAGGAAGATTCTTTGTGAGAGGTCCATTTTCGCTATAAAGCGGAAAAATCATGGGATTGGCTACGAGCGTAGCGCGTAGCACTCGTCCGCAATGCAAGTGTTAAAATGAATCTCGAGCTCCGCTACAGAAGAAAACTGTAGCCGTAAGTACCATAACTTTGCAAGTATCGGTAAGGTTAGTTAGGGTTTACTGAATACGTTAAGCAGGCCATCGCGCTCGCTCCAATGTATCAGTACGAGCGCGATAGAATGCTTTACGTATCGTGTAAAATCTAACGTAACTTTGCAAGTCATAGTACGGCTACTGGTACTCATTTACATGGATTTGTACGTCGCTATTTTAATAGGTACGAAACTTACATTTTACAAAACTGTATCCACGTATATGTTATTGTTATAAATATTAGATGTCATATATCAAACAAAAACGACCAAGATCACCTAACGTCCGAGGTGGGGATCGAACCCACGTGCTGAGCTTTCAACTCAAAATATTTAGTTAATAAATAATTTGATTAATGTTTCCACCAGGGATCGGATAGCGGTTTTTGCTCCATACAAAAGAACGGTTCGAATTCCGTTCTTTTTCGTTCTTCGGTTTCTATTTTTTTTGTTAATGGAGTAATTGAATAATATGATGTTCATAATTACATAAAATGTTGAATACTACATAAATATCGTAAAACATTCTAAAATATTGAGCTATATCGAGGTTTTTCTAAAAAACCGGTTCCGATCCCTGGTTGCCACAATACGTTGTTGTTTTCGAGTACGTACCTCAATTTCGTGTCTAAATAAATGTCAATAAATATTTATAATAAATAGACACTGAATGGTACCGATGACCTCATTCAGAATCCAGCGCACAAAGTAAATAGGTTTACATATTATTATTTTCTCAATAATATTGTTTTTTCAATATAGTACAATCCTTAGAGAAAATTTTCGAAAAAAGTTTTTTGTTCGCGTTAAATTAAGTATTCATTATAATTTCAGCAAGAGTGAAAACGTCAAGGAAAATATTATGTTAATTTGTCGTGGCAAAAGGTCAGTGATTCAAATAATGTTTGAGAGTGTGGGATGATAAAACCGGCCATGTGCATGTCGAGCGCCGCATACTAAATGGGTCTGTAGTAACTATTTTGATATATTAGATAAGTAAAGTGTTATTAGATATTCTGGTTGGCATTTTATTTATCTTCGCGGCACTCGTATCATTATGGAATGAATGTTTATGTAACAAACATTAGAATGATTATTAAAATGTAATGAATTGTTTAACTTTGGTTCTTGTAGAACACCGAAAAAGAACAAGGTATATTATGTTTCTATAAAATAAAAGAGTGTTTTAAACCGACACGAATTATGAATTTCCTTTTTGCACATGTATCGTACGACTTTTTTAAGTACAAATGGATCCTCTGAAGTTTTGACCACACAATAAATTAATCACTTCTTGCACTAGTGATTAAAAACGTGCTGAAAAATATTTTTATTCTTTTTTTAAACTCATTTCATCTAAATATAATGATACTCATTTCGACAAAGTAGCTGCTTACAAAATAAACCTTCGTAATACATATTAAAATATGATCGTACTCACATATCTCTCGATGATTGCTCGACATGTTTCGACCCATTAAGAGGGTCCTCGTCCAGAGTACCCCCGGCCAAGGCCCGTAATACAGCTTAATTTCGTGATACAGTCGCTTACAATCTGTGTTGTGGGTCCTCAGTAAAATAGTTGCGACTTGACAAACAGACGAGAATGACATGTATAATATTTAGCATGGAACCCTAAAAATGGGGTAAGTAGTAGGTAAATTCTAAATAGATCATATCATAACATAACACATGGTTTGTGCCTAAGTTTTTCTACCCCGTCACCAGTTCATTCAGGAACCGAATCTATTGTATCTTATCTTCGCTTTCTCATCCTTTTGTCATTCATTGACCTGATTTGCATTATCAGAGCTTTGAGATAATAGAATCAGAAGGTAGAATACGTATTATACCTTGCCCAAGGGTCGTTAGGCATGGCGCCGTATTCTGTGTAACATTTCATGAAATAAAATTGTCAAATGCTAGTTCTAGGCAAATATAACTTGAGGTACATTTGGTAGGATTCAGCAGTAAATAAACAAGGAACATAATATTTTCTTCGGTTACCGCGAGGATTACTCATGAAATAAAACTATGAAAACGGACTTCTCAGGCAGTGGCGTAGGGATAGAACCGGCGTAGATTATTTATTGTTTTTTGTCTCTTGTCTTCATTCTGAAAATATTTGTAATGAATAACTAGCTTAATTTGCAAATTTTGTATGTACATCCACCCTTAAAATTTATTGTCTGTGGTTTAGTAATTTTTTCTTTGGTGGGTAGTTTTGTACTTATCTTTCTTATTTTGATGGAGGTAGATCTATCAAATTTCCTCCATTGTCAGTCATCCGCAGACCACGAACCCTGTAAAGTGTTCGAAACGTCGGAATGAAGTTAAAATTAGTTAATATACGCGAGTTTATCCGATTTCATAGTTTTATTTCATAAACAAGGAACACTTATATAGTTTCGCCATGTCTATATTGTCTATCTGTCCGTCTGTCTGTCTATTATATCCGCAGCATAGCCCAGTGACCATCAACACTAGAAATTTGCAATTGCTTATAGATATACAATCGTATTAATTACGCCAACAAAGTGATGGAATAAAATGGGGGTAATTAGTTTTTTATTTACTTAAATCCTATTGCAAGAGGTGTCGTTGAATAGCTAAATTAAAAATAATTAGAGTCTTAAAATAATTTCTTTTATCCAGTTTTATTGGTTATTACCTAACCTGATTAACAAAAATTAAGTAGGTAATTTTTACGAAAACGTATGTAGCTCAATTTCAACTTCTTATGTACAACATTAGTGACGCGTGGGTAAATATGTCGGGGTCTTGTTTTCACCATTTATATATAATCCTTACATTTTCAATACACTTATAGATGATCAAATAAACTTTCTAAGTAAAACTCAATCACTTTTTCGTGACCCACTTCCTTGGAAGGTATATTTTAGCTTGGTAATCTTTTATACGTATAAGGCATCTCTCATGAATTTTATAGAATATTCTATCCTATGTAAAGGTATGCTTACCAATTAGTTCTTATTGAGAATAAATTTATCTGGCAATGTTAATATTATAATGGTAAATATAATAATTCATAATACAGGTATACACCTATTACATATTTTCCTTATTTTTTTCTTTGTTTTCTCTAGTGTATAAATAAGTATACAATGTGTTACCATCATGCAGTCTTTTATTGAAACCAAGCAAAGAGAGGGAGATTTTAAACAAATATTTGATTGACTAATGTGCCTACAAACATATTTATTAATTTTCAAATAAAAGTTGAGTGAAACAATGAACTTCAAATTATCTCGTGAATTTACTCTAGACAGTAACAAGCCGCAGGCTTTGTGAGTGTTTGACACTTATCGGTACACGCCTTATAGTGATTATTAGAATCCAAAAAAAAACAGTTAGTTAAAATATTTATGATCTGACATTATGTTACTCTTATGACTTGGAAACGATTGTTAGTAATACAAATTCTAGCATATTTTTATAAAAACTTGGATTGTAGTAACAGACTGTATATCTTACCCAACAATAAAAAAACTAATAACCTTTTTTTGTTACAGATTTGGACGAAATCGCGGCGGTCTAGAATGGAACATAGAATAAAACCAAACGAATTACATAAAATCCATCTTGTTTTATAAATAGTATCATAGATAGGTAGATGATATACGAAATGTATAGTGTAAAGTGTATCGGGAGAACTCTAGTTGCTTTCCTCCTGTTGGTCGTGTCTACACCGACGGCCACGCAGAACACTCTCATTTCAGGTAAGAAAAGCAAATAATTATTTGAATTTTTTTTTTCAGATAAATAAATTACAAGTAATCATTTTTAGAAAAATAAAACACCACCCGAATTACAATAAAACGCTTATAACCAGAGTCCGTAATTTTCAAGCCGACTTCAATTTGACGTCACCATGCATAAAAAATGTTAAAATAATTGTTAATAATTATTCGTCAATCATTTAATCATGTACAATTGAGATAAGTAATTTATGCCGTAAGTGTGTAGTTATTATTCTTCGCGTCAATAAATTATTTAATTTAATTATACTTGTTTCAATAATTGACGACGAACGATTAACGTTATCAATGTTACTCTTTAAGATCACCCTGAAGTTATCCAGCGAGACGTCAAACTGATGTCATAATCGGCCTGAAAGTCACGGGCCCTGCTTATAACTGTCATTATTCATTTGTAACAAACATTTTAATAATCGCTTGTAGGTATTACTCACATATACCTATAGCTATGCATCAGGTAGAATCGATTATTATAAGATATATTATATTGTTTCCACTTGTTCATTCTCACTTAGTAATTTGAAAAGCTTACAATAAGATTTTACATCCTACATAGACACTGATTAGGTAATTGTTTGGAATAAAATAGTACATTACATCAGAGGCCGGGAAAATAAGGATTTCCGGCCAAGTTGGTATATAGAAAGAATTTTCATAACACTTTTCAGGCCTAGGCCTGCAAATTAACTTTTTTTTTTACTTCGACAACATTGTCATTATTTTTTTTTATATTTCTTTGTGTTTGAGAAAAGCACTATACATGCCTCAGCGTGAAAACGGATTCCCGGCCTCGTTACCTATATACCAATTTGGCCGGAAATCTTCATTTTCCTGGCCTCTGATGTAATGTACTATTCATGTAGAGTATATGTAAGTAATATGAATCATAGCTACTAAAACAAGCAGATTATCCAAAAGATCAGGTAATAAAACCTTGACAATTTGATGACCAAAATGTCTAAAATCAATGAGTTATTGAGCTTTTTGTTTAATTAATAATACTCGTTGGAAGTTACCAAACGCGGCACAAAGAAACAAAAATTAATGAGTTTACCCCTTCTTGGAAATTTGTGATGCCCGCCTAATTTTAGTCTACGGTCGATAGAAATAAGGTCCGTCGAATAGGTTAAGTATGATGCTTTGAATAAGTGAGACTTTATTGATGATGAGGTGTTTTATTCCCGGAGAAGAATAATTAAATGCGCGTTTTTACAAGTTACGATACATTTATCCTGTGCCACTGTGACTGTATTTATCGAATAGAAATATATTGTAGGTATCACCTATTATTAATGACAATTGAATTTAATATTTGTCTTTTCTGTGTATGATTTTATTTTGTTTAATTGTCTAATCATCTGATAATTAGTTTATAATCACTTTGCCTGAGATAAAGGATCTTCTCAGTTCAGGCGCGTCACAACTATAATTCCTAATATACAGGGTGTTCCACGAGCCACTGAAAACCTTGAACGGGGTGATTTAGTAGGCTATACTGAACATCTTTTTCATACATTTTGACCGATTGATCACGACATTTTATATGAAAAAGGCAATTTTTTTTTAGTATTCTGGGTTAGCTCCATAGTAAAAGTTATACAGTTTAACCTACCAAATCACCCCGTTCAAGGTTTTCAGTGGCTCGTGGAACATCCTGTATAATAATGTTAGCACTTTGTCATACTAGCTATAAGGAAATTAATCAATTTTTTTTTTCATTAATCCATCAGGATATGATATCTAGGCTCTGGTCACTTTGACAAATTATTGCCAGCCAATATGAGGTACCATTTTGTGACAGCATTTTCGGGCGTCCATTTAAGTAGTAGGCGGCAAGGCACCCTGCTCGATAACAGTTAAATATCATGTTTTATTAGGTATCCGGGCGTTTTTTAGCCTGTCCTTTTGTCTTAGCCAATTTTCATCACCATATTACATAACTTTGTATACACAATTGACTCGATTAACTTCAAATCCGGGTAAATCCACTCTATCAATAGCCGCGACGCCTGCTTAGATTAGTTCACGGTTTGCTATTTCGTATCCTCGTAAGGCCCATTCTATTTTTAGGACAAGTAAAATAATATTCCAGTGTCTTAAAAAAAGGACATTTTATTCTTAATTTTGGGACCTACAAAATAAAATTCATATTTCTTTGAAAAATATGACGTCATGTTCCGTTATGAGTAAATTTTGCTGTCTTAAAAATAGGACGTTGGGCCTTGCGAGGTCATAGTACGGGTACAAGGTAGAACATTTCTATAAAAGGCTTCTTCTTATTTGATATCATATTTCCATGTAAGTCAACCAACTGACCGGGATAAGCCTCGTGATTCTAAGGACGATACAAATAATGAAACTACATACTACGTAGTCAAATGACTACTAAAATTAACGCTACTATTTTTTTTTTTTTTATACCACGTCGGTGGCAAACAAGCATACGGCCCGCCTGATGGAAAGCAGTCACCGTAGCCTATGGGCGCCTGCAACCTCAGGGTGTCACAAGCGCGTTGCCGACCCAATAAAAATAACGTTGGCACAACAAAGTGGCTCCACTCCACCTGATCGTAAGTGAAAAGTAGAGCCCAAATCGCGGCGGCAACGAACAGGAGACAATCAGTAACCTGTTAGTTGCCACCGCCTTGCTGGCCCGTTAGATGCTGGTAAATTACACCGGCTGACCCCCGAAACACGGCAAACACGAAGGAAAGTCATTTCACGGGCGTTTACACCGAATGTACGGTGGTAGCCAACCAGGCGGGTACTAGTAAAAATACCCTACCACCGGCTGAACTACCGGCTGACTAAATTTAGTAGCGTTGTTTCTCCAACTTATTTACCGAACTCATACAAGCGAAAACCTTGGGGCTGCAAACGACGCGACGCGCAGGGTCAGCACCCGGTCTCTGCGGGAAGGCGAAACCAAAACCGCAGTAGGTACCTTTATTAAGGTATGCAAGCTACGGTCAATATTTTAATTTGCCTCTGAAGCAGCAAATGTGTTGAAATCACACACTTTGAGCGCGGGGAACTCCCGAGGGGAGTTCTCTGTCGGAGGTTCATTTTCACTACGAAGCCGAAAAATCACGGGATCGGCTACGAGCGTAGCACGTAGCACTCATCCGCAATTAAAGTGTTAAGAACAATAAAAAAAAAGGTTCCAGCCAGGCCCCTATACCACAAAACTTTACAAGCGTACAATTCTACAAAATTGTCAACTTTTTGTATGGG